>JAJOOO010005395.1:0-77849 GCA_029582685.1 Solanum piurae | reverse complement strand
CCCCCCCCCCCCCACCAACAAAAAAATTAAGTTTATTTTTAAAAAATATTTTCAATTTCAAATTTTCATTTGTTTCACCCCTACCCTCGACTCCCCTCCCCATCCACCACAAAAAAATTTAAGTTTGTTTTTAAAAATATATTTTCAACTTCAAAATTTCATTTTGTCACCCCTAACCTCGAACCCTCCCCCCCTCCCAATTTAAGTTTTTTTTTAAAAATAATAATTTCAACTTCAATTTTTTATTTTTTCACTCCTACCCTCGATCCCACTCCCCCGCCAGCGTCCTTACCCCCCCCCCCTGCCGTCACCCTGAAAATGAAATTAAGTTTGTTTTTAAAAATTATTTTCAATTTCAAAAATTATTTTCTACTCTAGTAAAAATAAAAGATATTTCTCAAAAATATTTTTCATTCATAAACCAAACACTAAAAAAAAATTACGGAAAATATTTTCTACTCACCAACCAAACATGAGAAAATAAGTCAGAAATCTACTTGTTTCCAGGAAAATATTTTCCTTCATACCAAACACACCCTTAGTCAAGTTGATTTTCCTTCTTTTGTGTTTGTTGACATTGAGATTACCAATTGACCAGTTAAGTCTATTAAAATATAAATTGAAATTTTGAATATTGAAGAAAATCCAAAAGTTCTTGTGAACATTTTGATGCTTAATTTTAGAATTTTAAAGCATGAGACTATGGTAAAAATTGGGCCTTTGATTCCTTTAAAAAAATTTTTATAAAAATAGTTCTCAATCTAATATGAGTGAGATTAGTTCGAAGAATTATATGGATTGGTTCAACTTAAAGGATAAGGACTAGTATTATTATTAGTAGGAAGCTCCTAACGTCAAAGCTCGATTACCATTTTGCCCTTATCTTACTCCTTAAATAAATTGAATATTAATATATATTTAATTAATTAAATAATAAGTAATAGTTATATTTAAATTCATGCATCAAACAAGTTCTTAATGCAATCATATATTCATGTACTAATTAAATGTGGGTAATGAAGAGTCTAATAACCTTGAATTTTAATTTGTAAGATAAGTTGGGGTAGTGAAGAGTCTATCAAAGACACTCACACAACATTATTTATATTCCCTTCTTTCATTCAAGTTTGTGATCATCTTGCATTCTACATTAGGTTACTCGACATCAGTTGTAAAATTTTCATTACCAAGTAATTATAAGAATTCTTACTGATTTATTTATAAGTATTCTTTAAAATTTCATGAATATTCATCTTCTTTTTGTTGAGAAATATGTAAATTATCATAGTTACAAGATGAATATTCTCCAATATGAAGTTGTAAGTGAATTTTTATTTTTCATATCTCCATATTTTTGAGATTTTAAATATAAATTCGTAATTGATTTCTATATTTTTGTATTCTTCCTTTCTTCTATCTTTAGGATATAAATATAATAAAGCTAATCCCAATTTATATTTATAATTAATTGTTTTGAGGGTAAGCATGTTAAATCCCATAGAATATTTTCACAACTAGACCCGTAAAAGAGAATGTCTTTGATAAACATTAATAGTTATGCCTTCTTTGTTGTTTGATAATCATTTATCTTTTTAAAACAACATGTTTGTACTTTTTCCTTTTTATATGTATTCTCAAATGTTTAGAAAATTCATGTACTTAACTATTACGGAGAGGTACAAAAATTAGTGCAAAAGTATAAATAAAATAAAAAATAATGTAAAGTAAAAAGAAGACTAAATGTTACATTGAATTTTATTGTATTAGAATTAATATTTATTTTTTTATATACAAATCCTTTAATACATAGTTCAAGAAATATAGTGTATCTGCCTTTTTAATATATTCATGCTTTCTTTTCTGTTTTTTTATGATTTTAGTTATTTATACATATGAAACATTTTGTGTATAGCAAGTCGACTTCTAACAAAATGAAATTTAATCAATATGACAATATTTTTGTCTATATATTTTAATGTGATGTATTTTATTATGGATGACATGTCTTTATTTACTTTTTATTCTTTTCGGTTTGAACTTGTAAGTTTTTCTATAAATTTAATGTCACACGGCATTTTGTAATATTTTTCTTTATACGTATCTTTTTTATAGTCAATTTATTTTTTGATTATTAAAACTTACGTTTAGTAATTAAAATATATTAATTCCTCTGATATAATAAAATGTTTATTTTTCATGAAGCATTCAAAATATCAAACCTCCAACATCTGACACAAGATTTTCATGTTATATTATGTGAAGAGATATATTCTTATGTCAAACTTACATACAAAAGGACTTAGCCTTGAACTTAGCAATGAATTTATATACGCTCCGCTATGATAATATATAAATTAACTTTTCTAATGTCAATTAGGGGATAAACGTGCAACTCACGTTCCCAGGACCAATATATTAATATGTGAGTCTACAAAATAGAAATTACTAACATAACCTTCTCATGTACTAGCAAGCAGCTCCACCATGCCTCGTAATGTGTAATTACTCTTTTTCCTTATATATTTTTAAGAAAAGAAGAACAGAGATAAGGAAGAACGTGAGTATTGCGCCTAGTTTTTCTACTACTATTAATATCTTGAAAGACCAAAGAAAATATATCACAATTATATGGAAATTAAAGTTAACTCTTATAAATCTATGACAAAAAAATTGAAATATCTATTACAAGAATTTGCACTTTAATGGGCTTCAATTCATATAATTCAGACTTGGGACAGTTTCCTTTTTCTTCAACTTTTAGAAACACACACTTCAATTCGAATGCTTGAAGTTTTATTTTTTTCCGTTGCTTTTTTGTCCTCTGTTTCGTTTTCCTGAACAAAAAGGTCCCAAGCTACCAAAAGCAATAAGAGATATTTCAACTGTTAAACTAAATCCAGGATATAAATTTCCTTCATTGATTCTGCTTGCCACTTTAGGTCTCAGTGTATATCGATTAAACATTGAAGACCGTTCGATGCACTAAAATCTCATTGTGCACAAGATGGAATGAAGGGTCGGACAATGTGGAGTCTGTTATAGAGGTTGTTCCAATGGCTTGAACCTACGACTTCTTAGTCATAGGAAGACAACTCGTACCATTAATGTAAGACTACCCTTCAATCAATATAAGAAAAAAGTACTTGTAATTTATGCTCATGTATATAAGACTTGATAGACATAGTTAATTAATTTGATCTTCTCGTCTACTCAAATCATGATTACTTAATTTTACTGGTTTTTTGACTACTATATATTTTATAAATATAGATACTTAAATTTTACCCTCTAATTCAAAATTATCAATTTTCTTTTATGTTTTTTTTTTCAATTTCTTTTGTACTTATTCTTAGGGCAAAATTAATCGAAAAAAAGTTATTTTCTAGATTTTTAATCTTTTGATGATTTTTTATTTGGTATTCGGTACTCATATTGGAGTCCAACTAAATTCGGATTCGCACATTGCGAAGTCCATTTCTGGGAATGACGGTCCTATAGAATCTTTACCACTTTTACGGACTTCAAACCCGAGCTCCTTGGTGGAGAGGGGGAGGGATCTTTATCATCCCATCACAACCCATGGAAAACATTCGAGCATGTTTCTCTAGTTTTTAATTTGGTACGTTTGTTTAAACAAATGATTTTGCCTTGTCATTTGTAATTTAGGTCACGTTTTGTAGGGGCAAAAAAAAGGGTGAAGCAACTTTATAAAGCCACGTAACCTTTTTGGAATTAAAAAATAAGTTTTAGTTTTTTATTTAATTCAGTAAATATAAGTTTGTTCATGAAGATGGTAAATATGCATCATTTGTTAGAAGACACCTAGACGTGTACCACTTTTATAACGAGGGTATATTTGCCCCTTCTCCCAATAATTGATGTGTTGAAAAAGAGAGTAGTTGTAAATTGAGATTGAACATAAATAAGGATACTTAAGACAAATTTTACTTTTAAGTTGCTAATATTTTCATAAAGGGACGCCAAAAGAAAGACATGATAAGTGAAATAGACCGGAGGAAATACCTTTTGTCCTCCTAAAAACTCCACTAATAACGTACTCCCTCCATTCTATCTTTTAATTTCTTGTAAAAGTGAAAGAATATTGTATCACATTTTCTTCGCTCATTAAGATCCCTGAGTATTTATCAAACTCAGACGAGACTTAAATGGAGCGACATGGATAATAAAGTTTCATATAGCCAACCCCAACGAGCTTGAAATTAAGGCAATAGTTGTCCCTAAACAAAATATAACATGAAAATCTGTTAGAGTAGGTTAAAGTACCATGTACCTTGATGTGAAACAAACAATAAGAGGTAGGTACCATGTACCGGATGAGAAACATGTATATAAGGAGGGTGATCAACTGAACTAAAATCATCAATCCGCCTCTGCGATAGCTGGGAAAAGCTTCTAACGTTGATCAGGTCGTGATGAAAGGATGGATTCTGAAGTGGCAATGGTTATTCCTTCATTGGATATTTCTTTTACCTCTTGGCATACGTTGTCCAAAATAACCAAAAAATCACAAACAATCGCAAACCTTTATCCCTCTTGATTAGCATTTCCGTGGAATGACATGTAAACCAGAGATGACTTGTAAACCAGTATTTTGACACTGATCTTCTGAGTCCGGATCGAGGCAAATCTTCGAGCAGATCATCAAAATTTATGCTATATAATCTCTGTTTATCCCTTGTAGCACGGGCAGCTCTAATACCTTCTGACCAGATTATTTTCATCCTATTCCTTTTACATCTTATAATTTCAGAAGCTTGTCAAGCCTAAATGCTTGTGCACCACCAAGAAACTTTCCATCGTTCATCTGATTGCCAGTTTTCAAATAACTTTTTACAAGGCAAACTACTAGATGATCCATTCATCTATTGTTTGAACTTCAGCCCACGAAATGGATCAAAAGCATCACCAAATAGCTTAGATAACCATCGAATAACTTCAAAATAGCATCTCCAACGAACCCCAAACATCTATTTATCAGCTTGGGCCAAGTTATATAAATGGTAATATACAGAGGAGAGTATATTAGTCAAAATCAATTGTTATTTATGACCTTTTTTTTCCTCTTAAACTATGGCATTCTATAGTTATATTTTTCCGTCCTTGAAAAAGAGGACTAAATATTTCATATCAAAATAACCTTTCATGATCTTAGATGCCACAATAAATTGCAAGTAAACCATTATTCAAATTAATAATCCATGTAATAACTAGATTTATTTTAGTGAAAGAAAAAATGGGGACTTTAAACAGCTGTTCCACGAAATTAAAAAATCGTGCTCTTTGCTTACATAACCATTGTCAACTGTCAGATTTTTTGCGATAAACAGTTGAGAAATGGTGCTGAAAAGTTAAGATCTTAGTCGCCAGTGCCAGTGCACAAAAGTTCAAGATTTGAAAATCCAGGCTCCAAGAATGTTTTTTACTTAAAGTGAAGTGAAGTGAGAATGAGGAGACATTATTTCCCTTTTTTAATTATAATATCAATTGAATGAGGGTACACAAGTCACTTGAAGTGAAGTGAGAATAAGCTCACGGCTCTTCCTAGATTCACATACCTTTAAAATCATTGTGTACATCGCTGCCCCATCCCATTTTTCGTCGTTTATCCCGTCTAAGTCCTTTTAAAGTGTACTAACATTTCCTATTGATTCTAACTACTCTTAATTACTTCTAATCATCTAAAAATCATCCATAAACATGAACTCTAACCTTGAATCCATAAATTCAAATTAAAGGAAAGTTAAGAGCCAAGTTTAGAAAGTTCATAGAGTCTTTTCAAAAAGTCTTTTGCAAATGTTTTAAACTTATTTTAAAACTTGAGTTTGAGTTGAGTGAGAGTAACAAATGAAGTTCTTTTCTTCAAAAGAGTATATGGGGACTATCTATTCCCAAATGAGTAAATGTTTTCACATTTGAAACAAGAGAGGAAACACCGATTTCCAAGAGAGCTTTTGAGCTAGTTTTTGAGTAATCATCTCAAACCACAGATGTGCCTTTGTTTTTAAACATATGAGCTTAGTATTTTTAGAGTAGTACTAAGCACCGATGTGAGGATGAGTTCATAACAACTCAAAGTCTCCATAAACCATGTAGCCAACGTGGGTAGAATAGGGTCATACTTTTTAGATGATTCCTTAGTGCTTTTTAGCATAGACTAGTGGATCCACTTAGCTGAGACATTCTATATCCCAACAAGTTATAGGACAGTTCTGGCAGCGTGGGCGACACGTTGTATCATCACATAGATCATAGTGATGGTTGTCGATTAGAGAAACTCCTATAAAGCTATATTACTTTATTGTATATCTGTATATTGAGTTGTTTCTTACTGTTTTAAATGTTTCATATAAACTGCTTCTTTAATGTTGTGTAATTCTGAAGTTGAGTTGAGTATCCATGAGTTTTAGTAAAGTTGAGGTAAGTGTTTCTTTTAGATTCCAGTTGAAGCTTATGTATTATTTAGAATTCCCCTCGCATGCTCGTACATTCAATGTACTGAAGCCATTTGGCCTGCATCATTTTATGATGTAGATATAGGTAACCAGGTTCATCATCCAGCACCTCGTTGATCCAATTGAGAACTCAGAGGCAGTTGGTGAGCCTCTTTGCTTTCCGGAGGATTCCCTTTTTATTGCTTTGATTAGTTAGTTCATTAGGATGTCGTGGGTCTTGTCCCGATATTCATCTCAGTTGTTAGAGGCTTCATAGACTGTTAGTTAGTTCATTGTCATTATCTTGTTATTGGCTTATGTTAAGACTTGAGTTGCCACTTTGGCTAAGTTAAATGTTTATTTCTAAAACATTCTGAGTTTAGTTGAGACAGTTGACTAATCTTGCATTTGAATTCTCTTCTTAATGACTTAAGTCTTTCGCTGAGATTCTAGCAAGACCAAGGGTTCTCTTGGGGACAACAATGGTTCTCGAGTGCCAGTCCCACCCAGGGTGTAGGTGGGGCCTCACAAAACACTACACCAATCATAGGCTTATGTTAAGTACTGCCCATCCAGAAAATAATCTTAAGAATTGTTCTCTTAAGTCTTTACTTTATGAGTCTATTATTGATGAATCTAATATGGATTATCCCATGAAAAACTCCAGTAGATATTCTTTATCTAGGAGGTATGTAAATGGATTGATTTGTCTTGCAAATATTACAAAAGAATTATTTCTATGGAACCGAACAATAAGAAAGCATATAAAATTACCTGATTTTAAACCTAAAGTGAAGAATGTTTTCCATTTCGTATATGGTTTTGGATATAATGAGATTCATGATGATTATAAAGTAGTGTGTATTTTTATTAATATTGGCCATCAACGTGATTTTCAAGAGGTCAATATATATAGTCTAAGAAATGATTCTTGGCGAAGAATTGGTTATCCTCAGTATCGGACACGATTAATTAGTTCATGTAAGCTTTTGAATGGAAAGCTTCGATGGGCTACTACTTCTGGTCTTGGTTACTAAAGAGGGTGGAGCATATACTCTTTTGATTTGGGTGATGAGAAATGGATAAAGATGGAACGACCGTGCTATTGAGAGAGGGATGATATTCTTATGTTGGGAGCATTGTGATGTAATCTTTCTATGCTTTGTCATAATTTGATTGCTCAAGTAGATGTGTAGTCTATGAAAGATATGGGAAAAAAGAATCTTGGACAAAAATGTGTCCAGAACCAATGGATTATTTACTTTCTTAATCTTTTTGTTTGTCAAAAGTGTGGTGAATTTTTTGTTATGTTTGAATCAACTTTCATGATATACATTCCAGAGGATAATTAGATCAGAATTCTCAAGTCTCCTAAATTTGGTAATTTTCTTACGGTGGAAATCTACATTGTAAGTCTAATTTATCCCCTTTAACAAAATGAACCAAGAATACAACAAGAATGAAGGCGGCAAAAGCTCTACCTTATGCATTTTGCAAAGTGCTACTATACTTTTCTTTTTTTATCGAATAATAGAAAAATCATTGCATATTTAAGGGAGAGATTTACCCCGCTCATCCTTATGAAAATCTTGTTTGACCTTTCCTTTTCTTTTTTTGCATATTTCCATGAAAAATATACTTTTTATCATTGTTGCTTATAGCTTATTAGATTTTTTGGTGTTGTTTTTTCATTAATTTATTTATTTGTTCAATCAACCATTGAATTATTATTTTTTCACTATAGTAGTAACATTGATATTAGAAAGCTACTAATATAAGTAGATTACTTTTTTTCATGGAACGGACAACACAGTTCCATATGTTTCTCAACTGAAAAAGGGTTATATTACTTAGTGGACTAAAATCATTAGTCAGAACTTCATGTGAAAAGAATCTAATACAAAGGATATTGCAGGGTATGACAACAAGGATATGTAAATCAGAAACAAACCATTAGTAAGGATTAACACCTTAATCACACTATAACAAAAGAGACATTTGATGGCAATAGGATTTTTTTACAGAAAGAATATTTAGCGGCAATTGAGTTAATGTCATTACATTCAGAGTCTCTAAAATCGTTAGCGGTATTTATATATAGTATTTTTGATAAATACTAATATTTCGTATTGACGCTATATGTATAATACAAAGACAATTAAATTATTGCTGCTAAATAATTTCAACAATTTTTTTTATTGTAGTGTCACATGCTTTTATCGTCCACTGTATACAACAATTTTGTGATGAGTGTACAAAATTCGATACCAGGGTTTGGCCACAGTACGTTAAATCTATACCGAGCCTTTCTTTCAAATAGATGAAAATGAGTTTGGTCAAAATTGGATTCATCAATTTTCTTTGCCTAGGTTCTCAATCATCAACACTATAAAAAACTGATTTGTTGTTACTAAAGGGCACCTCGTAAGGAGTCCCAAAGGTCTGAAAGTGCAGTGTGGGCATTTTTAAAATTTTAGCACACGATGATTGTGGACCAAATTGAATTTTAGGTTTGGTTGACGTCAGCCCGCCATGGTGAGAGACTTCCCTCTGTGGAGGCATAGCATGCTAACGATAATTCTCCAACCTAACTAATGCATTTTCTTTTACTTTCCTCCAACTTTTGAAAGGAGAAAACTGATTAGAGATGCTCTATAAACCCTCTAAAGACATTAGGCCCAAAGGAGCAATGATGGAAAAGAATTACGGCGCAAGTAGGCTGAAAGCCTACTGTATTCAAGTGCTCATTCATCATAGGTTGTTTATGCGTAGTCAAAATTTCTTGGGCAAGGTTCATCAGCTAATGCTTTGAACCTAGGTACGCTAGGTTTCCTTTAATTGAGTGGTAATAGTCGTTTACAACATTATATTTTGCATATGTATATTTGGGAAACCATAGGAAAGCATATGTAATGACAACATATTGATAATCTCATGCAATGAACCGGTTATGTGACTTGTGATTTCAATTGTTATTCTTCATTTAGTTTGTGATTGTGCATGACTGACTTTGATGGTTGGCTCGGGTACACACCTGGTATAGGATATCCCTAGAGTTGGCTCAGATACCACATCTGCTATATACTAATGGTTGGCTCAGGTGCGTTGCCAAGTATGGGGATACCCATATATATGGTTGGTTCGGGTACCCCGCCGGTACCGTAAGTATGGATTTATTAGGTATCAACTCTGGTCGTGAATTATTTTATCTCATGGTAGCATGATGATTAGGCTGAGACTCAATATCCCAAATAAGAAACATTAGGATTGTCAATGTGTGGGACCACTATTTTGCAATCCTGAGACAATTCCCTATTTTGATTCACCTCACCAAGATGACCAAGAGTTTAAAGTTCTTTACAAAATCCAAATGTGCTTCTTCATTGAACTAAGATATGTGTTGTGTCGCTGCAACCCTAGGTTTTACAACTTCACAATTGGCTACTACAAGAGTAGTTTAATAGCTACCATCACGCTTCTTAGAATGGTAGAGGCCCTGGCGATTTTTGTAAGTTGCTTGATCAAACTGGGGGGCCCATCGACAAGAAAGGGAAGCCCAAAGTAGTTCGTGGTTAGCATCTTACAAGCCTTTATTCTCTAATTTTGATAATACGAGTGAATGACCTTCTCTAGTACGGGCATGCAGCTTCACCCTTTCCCCATGCTTTGTAATCTACATATATTAAAGCAATGTCCTATTGGACATTGTTTTTTGTACGTGGAATTACTCTCTTTCCTTATCTATTTTTGAGAAAACAAGAACATAGATAAGGAAGAACATAACTATTGCACCTAGTTCTTCTACATCTATTAATATCTTGAGAGATCAAAGAAAATTTTTCACAATTAGGTGGAAATTAAAGTTAACTATGATATATCTATGGAAACAAATTGACATATCTATGAAAAAAATTTGCACTTTAATGGGTGTATTCATATAATAAAGACTTGGGACGCTTTCCTTTTTCTTCAACTTTTGGATATATACACAAGCTTCAATTCAAATGCTTGGAGTTTTATTTTTCCCGATGCTTTTGGAAACACACACTTCCACTTTTATATGTACCTTTTCAGGTTTAAATGGTACCTTTCAATAAGTTTCCATCAGACTTAAGAAAAGGTCTATGGGTTTCAAGTTATCTAAATTAAAATCATATTAATAGATATTTACTTTTAAGGCCCAAAATTTTAATACTTTATTAGATCATATGATGGGTTACTTTAATGATAACATATATAAGTATAATATATTAATATGTGAGTCCACGAAACAGAAATTATTAACGATCTCCCACTTGGACTACATACATTTATGAGGAATCATACATAGATGAAACTTTATTTTGCACAAACCTTTGCTATTTTAACTTAAATATCTCAAAAATAATCTGGTTCATCGATAATATCAATATTGGATCAAAGCAATTTTTGTAACATATATTCGTAAGTAAACCTATCAATGGTCATAAATATCAGCAATATCAATGAGATATATCAAATATAGAAATTGCATGTAAAATGATCTAAATCATGTTTATTTCTAACTAGTCCTACTTTATGACTTTAATAGTCCAAAAACACTTTCTTATACCTTATGTAATAAACACAATAGAAAGTTCATACCTTTATTTTCCAGAGTTATCAATAAACACATGAAATTCATAAATTTCATAAAATTTTAATCTGTACAGAAAATAAACTTTAATATGACAAAATCATAAATAAAATGACAAACTCCCACTAAAGCGACTCATCATCAAATCTAACAACACCCATATGAGCCAAATGCCCATGAAACACTTTACGAGGCAAACCTTTCGTGAGTAGATCCATAATCATTGAGTTTGTACTAATATGATCAATTGACATAAGATAACTTTGAACTCTTAATTTCACTAGTAGAAATTCAATGTCAATCTAGAGAGATACAACTTTCATTTCGAATAGAATAAGTATATACATATTTGTCCAAACATGAAATAGAAATTAAGTTCCGTCTAAATAACGGTACAACAAAAAATTTCTCTAATTGTACATAAAAATCAGTATCTAATAAAGTTCCAAAGACACCAATAGCCTCCATAGCTGCCTTATTTCCATTGCCCACACATATGTATCTTTCAACATCAATTAACACTTGACCCCTTAGGCAAACCTTTGTTTCAAGCCAAGCAGCGTACTTGGAACACACTTTCTTCATGTAACCAAGTTTCTTACAGAAGAAATTGGGCTTTTGATCCTTAGGCTCCAATGTTCCTTTGTCTGCAGTTTCTTTATTCTTGCTATTTTTCCGCTTATGTGAAACAACAATAGTTCTAGAGGTAGATGTCAAATGAGCACTTTCAATCCTCTCTTGTTTGAGTGTATTCTCCTCTTGAACATATTGAGCTATAAGTTTATTTAAAGTCCATTAATCCTTTTGAATATTATATAAAACTTTATATTGACTAAATTGTGATGGAAGAGAGAATAAAACTACGTGAACAAAAATGTCATCAGACAACTCAAGCTTAAAGGCCTTGAGTTTTGTCATAAGATTAGACATCTCCATAAATGTACTCCCTTACATTTCCTTTACCCTTATATCTCATTGAAATAATCTTATTAAGAATAGTACTTGTTTCAACCTTCTTGTTAGCAGCAAATTGGTCTGCAATTTCCTTTAAGAAACCTTTGGCATCTCAATTCCCTGTTATACCGCCCCTTAAGGATTTCGGAATTGAATGTTGCATCATCATTAAACTCATGCAATTCGATTGCTCCCACTTTTCATTTGTAAACTTTTGTTCGTTAATGCTAGTTTCGTTCAAGTCTGCGGGACGATCAAATCTTAATAAATAATCAAGATCCATCCAACCAAGCACAATCACGATGTGCTCTTTCCATTTCCTGAAGTTTGTGCAGTTAAACAAAGGAATTTTGTTCATATTGGCAAATATAGAAAATACTATAAGATAAAACAAGTAATGCTCACAATTAATCAATCAAAATAAATCATGTATATGTGAAACGAAGTAAATTAAATAAGCTGAAGTAACAATAACAAATAATTTAAAATACATTTATCAAAAGCACATATATATACATAAAAGTGGGTCTATCTCAAGATACGTTTCACAACACTATCATTTAGTCTTTGAACAGAAATAATAACTTGTAAGTGGTACTCTTATAGATAGTCATAAACATTGATTATTAAAGTGGCCTAACAATATGCCTTTCTTTGGACCGACACATTATTAGCATGCATTACTAAATGTATCACATATTCATGACTATCAATAATCTGACCAAAATAATCTTCCTTTGGGCCAACTATTTCGCATAAATAAAACATGTTTACATGTTCAAAGTAAATAAAATTTATGCAATAGAGGTTACTTTGGCAACACAAATAAATAAATGGCACAAATTATATTTAAAAAATACAAATCTTGAAAAAAAAAGAGAATGACACGGTATCATCAATAAAATTTGTAAAAAAATTGCCATATCCAAAATTTCACCAAAATAGTTGGAAAAACAACAATGCCCAAAAAAATTAGCAAAATAAAATAGATGTTTAAAAAATTGTTCCATTTACAGGAGGAAAAAATGAACGAAAAAGTAACCAAAAAAATAAAGAATCTGAAAATTACCGTAGATAACCGAAAAAATAATTCACTATATGAATTCTTTCTCTAAAAATATTTGGAATCAATACTACCCTGAAATCTTGACTCAAGTAGTTGCATTCCTCTTGAAAAACCGAGTTTAACGGAAATTTTAAAAATATTTTTTCTTGTCTCTTTATATCCATCAATCTTTTTGTTTGTCAAAAGGGTGGTGAATTTTTTGTTATAACTTAATTAACTTTCATGATATACAGTCCAGAGGATAATTAGATCAGAATTCTCAAGTCTCCTAAATATGGTAATCTTCTTACTGTGGAAATCTACATTGAAAGTCTAGTTTATCCCCTTTCACAAAATGAACCAAGAATATAACAAGAATGAAGGCGGCAGAGGCTCTGATGATTTTAATGTGTTTAACTAATGTTGAAAGAGTTCCACCTTATGCATTTTGCAAAGTTCTATTATACCTCTTTTTTTTTTTATCAAATAATAGAAAAATCGTTGCATATTTAAGGGAGAGATTTACCCCCCTCATCTTTATGAAAATCTTGTTTGACCTTTCCATTTTTTTTTGCATATTTTCCATGAAAAAAAATACTTTTTATCATTGTAATTGCTTCTAGCTTTTAGATTTTTTGGTGTTGTCTTGTCATTAATTTATTTATTTGGTCAATCAACCATTGAATTATTTTTTTCACTTTAGTAGTAACATCGACATTAGTAAGCTACTGATGTAAGTAGATTTCTTTTTTTTCATGGAACTGAAAACAATGTGTCATATCTTTCTCAACTGAAAAAGGCTTATATTACTTAGTGAACTAAAATCATTAGTCAAAACTTGATGTGAAAAGAATCTAATACAAAGGATATTGTATGGGATGACAACAAGGATTTGTAAATCAGATACAAAACATTATTAAGGATTAACACCTTCATCACACTATAACAAAAGAGATATTTGATGGCAATATGATTTTTTTACAGAAAGAATATTTAGCGACAATTGAGTTAATGTCATTAGATTCAGAGTCGCTAAAGTCGTTAGCGGTATTTATATATAGTGTTTTTGATAAATACTCATATTTCTTATTGACGCTATATATATATATAATACAAAGACAATTATATTATTGCTGCTAAATAATTACAACATTTGTTTTTATTGTAGTGTCACATGCTTTTATCGTCCACTATATACAACAATTTTGTGATGAGTGTACAAAATTCGACACCAGGGTTTGGCCACGGTACTTTAAATCTATACCAAGCCTTTTTTTCAAATAGATAAAAATGAGTTTAGTCAAAATTGGATTCATCAATTTTCTTTGCCTAGGTTCTCTCTCATCGACATTGTAAAAAAACCGTTTTGTTGTTGCTAAAGGGCACCTCGTAAGGAGTTCCAAATTTCTGGAAGTGCGTTGTGGGAATTTTTAAAATTTGAGCACGATGATTGTGGCCCAAATTGAATTTTAGGTCAGGCTGCAGCTCGCCTGGCGAGAAACTTCCCTCTGTGGAGGCATAGCGGGTTGACGATAATTCTCCAACCTAACTAGTGTGTTTTCTTTTACTTTCCTCCAACTTTTGAAAGGAGAATTAGGGATGCTCCATAAACCCTCTAAAGGTGTCACGATCCAGACCGTCGTGATTGACACCAAGACTAACCCTCCGGTGGGAGAACCATTACTACAACCCAAACAAATAAATTTTATGAAAACTAAGGCATTTAAAGATACAGAAGCAGTTTTAAATGCCTAAAAGAAATACGGAGTTCCCATAAACTCCCCAAGTTTTAAACAAATAACTTAACCAACCTAATACAGAAATTCCAACCCTAGAACCTGAAAGTCATTGCACAAAAACTCTCCTAACAACAAGTCTAAGAACAAGGGGTACAACCCCAAAACTAAACAACACCTTAAACAAATAGTTTGAGTCCGAAAAGAGTGGACTTAAACAAGAATGATTTATGGCAGCATGAAAGAACTGGCTCACCCTTGAATCAGATCACGCTGAATAGTCAAGTAGCTGAGGTCTATCAATAGCCGCCTGAAGATACCCCTGTACTCAACAAAGAACAAGCAAGTGCAGTATCAGTACACAACCACAGTGTACTGATAGGATCATACGGCTATCCCAATAAGTGTAACATACATTAGTCAATACAACAATATAATCACATGCACATATCGAACATATACAATATCATCAACATATACAAACAATGAACACTTCACGATTCTCACATATTACAGTTAAATCAATTTAGAGCAACATATCATCTTCCAATATCAATCATCATTTGATATGAACGAACTCATCACAAGTAGATACACAACACAATTCAATAGTCCTCTCACGGAACCCAATTGAATGTTCCTCTCATGGAACCCACACCCAAACAGTTAGCATACCGGAACGTGGTACCCGATCCACTGATTATGCCGGAATGTGGCTACCGATCCCATAATTATGCCAAAATGTGGAAACCGATCCAAGTTAGTTATGCCGGAATGTGGCAACCGATCCATGTTAGTTATGCCAGAACGTGGCAACCGATCCAAGTTAGTTATGCCGGAATGTGGCAACCGATCCATTCAACACACCACAATCACAGTCACAAGTATATCCTCAAGATTATACATTTAAGTCATTATTTCATGGTAACCATCATTCATCTATCTCATTTACAGCAAGTGTGATCAATAATGCAACATTCCTATACATACATGTATCATAATGCAGCAAGAACAAACATACATCACACAATCATAGAATCACAACCATTCGCTTACCTCGAAACAAGCTTGAAACCCTAAGAAACTTGATCCTTCTCTTTACGAATTCGTTCCACTTGTTCTTGGTCTAGAAACAATCAATATAATACGGGAATCAATAAACAATCTCTAATTACCCGAATTATTAACAATTCTATGAACCCTAGATCAAACCCATGATCTCAATTATCCAAATTAGGATTGTTTCCACCATAGAATCTATACCAAAGCCCTCCCCCATCAATATTCACCCACTCTATTACGTTTTATGGATCGAAAAATGGATTCGGGGAGTGAAAAGCTTACCTTTAGCCTCAAAAATGGTGAAAAACGAGTAGGAGGTGCCTAGGGTTCGTTCCTTAGCTCTAAAAATCAAAAAGTGCCAATTAAGGTCGTTTAAGGGTTTATTTATGAATTTAAGTCACGTCGAACCCGACACTTCCTTGTTTGATTATTTCAAATTGTTGAACCCTTAAAGGCAATAAAAAAAACGCACTCTTTGTAGAAAAATTATAATGTAGATAGGTAATATATATGTATTATATGATGAATTTTTTATATATTTATTTTCATGTGCTTACTTCTTTATATTCTAATTTTAAATCACGTTATTATCTTTCTGATTATCTTTTTTTTAAATAATATTTTATAATCGAATATGTACATATGTCATGAGTTTTTATATCTTATATTTGATAGCACACGATATATCTAATAATAAGACATACTAATTATTATTGTGTTTTTTTGTGTTTCTTAGTCTAAATTACTATACATTCGTGCATTTCTTGCGTCATTTTTTACTGAATGATAAAGATGATTCTCGGAACAACAAAAAATGTCATGCTTTTGTATCTGTAATTTGTTAGCACACAATATATTTGATAATAAACCATACTACTATTATATTTTTTTTTCGTTTCTTAGGCTAAAATACTCATGCATTTCTTGTGTTTTTTTATTGAATAATAATGATAATTCATGAAACAACAAATATGTTATGCATTGTATCTCTAATTTGTTAGCACACATTATATCTGATAATAAAACATATTATTTGCTATCATTATGTTTTTTTTCTTAGATTAAAGTACACATGCATTTCTTGCATTTTTTTTCACTGAATAATAATGATGATTCTTCGAAAAATAAAAATATCATGCATTTGTATCTCTAAATCGCCAGCACATATTATATTTGATAATAAAACATACTACTTGCTATCATTATATTTTTTTTGTTACTTACTCAAAAGTATTCATGTATTTTCTATTTTATTTTTTGATAAATAATAAAGTTTATTCTTAGAATAACAATAAATTCAGATACTTCTTGGAGTGTCTAGAAAGTTTGAGTAAAATATCTTTTGATAGTTTTTTATTAAATAAATATTTATATAATATCAAAACTTAACAGTTAAGGTGAATATTTAAAGAATATAATGAATTTTCTAGATTTGTTTTGTATCTAGAACCATCTATTCACTAGATAAATATAGGTAACCCTAATCAGTTGTAACCAAGCCAGTTCAAAAAATAAAGTTCTCCTGGCCAAAACCCTCATTCTCCTTCATGAATACTTCTATTCTCACCACCCAAAACATGAAAAATTTGAAGAATTAAAAGCCTCATGTTCTTATAGCACTATTCCCAGGCCAAGGACAAATTAATCCATGTCTTCAATTTTCTAAACAATTAATCAATCTAGGCATTGAAGTCACTTTAACCACAAGCCTATCAGGTTTTAATAAAATAAAAAAACTTCCAAACATTGAAGGATTAAGCTTTTCTCCTTTCACTTATGGCTATGATGGAAAATTACAGTTAAGTTTATTTGATGACTTTCATTTGTTCTATTCTTCTGTAAAGTCTTGCGGATCAAAATTCATTTTCAATTTGATCCAATCAAATACAAAAAGTGGTACCCCTTTTTCACATGTCATCTATACAATTATTATGGAATGGGTTGGTTTAGTGGCCAAAATATTAATGTCCCATCTACATTATTTTGGATCCAACCTACCACAATTTTGACATTTACTATTATAGATTCACAAACTATTCTGAGTATTTGAAAAACTGTAATGCTAAGGATAAAATAATAGAGTTACGAGGATTGCCACCACTTAGTCCAATTGATTTTCCATCTTTTGTGTTTGATGACGTGGAAAGTACCAACTAGGAAGTTAAGTCTATTAAAAGGCAAATTGAAATGTTGAATAGTGAAGAAAATCCAAGAGTTCTTTTGAACCCTTTTGATGCTTTGAGAATTTTAAAGCATGTGACTATGGTGGGAA
This sequence comes from Solanum piurae, assembly GCA_029582685.1. NCBI lineage: Eukaryota > Viridiplantae > Streptophyta > Magnoliopsida > Solanales > Solanaceae > Solanum > Solanum piurae. Next base: position 59,713 of record JAJOOO010005395.1, on the reverse strand, counting down.
TTGGGCCTTCAATTCCTTTAATATTTCTTGATGATGATACTTTTCTTGCTGGTATGATTGAGATTGGTTCGAAGAATTATATGGATTGGTTGAACTCAAAGAATAAGGGATCAGTTATCTACATAGCATTTGGAAGCTACTTTAAAATATCAAGTCAATTGATGGAGGAGATTGGTCACGGATTGCTGAAATGTGGGAGGCCATTTTTCTAGGCAATTAGGGAAGGAAAAGACGGAGAAAAGACGGAGAAAAGATGGAGGACAAGTTGAGTTGCAAAGATGAACTTGAAAAGCAGGGGAAGATAGTGAAATGGTTTTCGCAAGTGGAAGTTCTTAAACACCCTTCTGTTGGTTGTTTTCTGACTCACTGTGGATGGAATTCAACTCTGGCGAGCATAGCATCTGAGGTACTTATCGTGGTATGCCCACTCTGGAACAACCAAGTTTGTAATGCAAAACTCATTCAAGATATCTGGAAGAATGGTGTTAGAGTTAATGTCAGTGAAGGTGGTGTCATGGAAAGAGATGAGTTCAGTAGATGTATCACGATCGTGATGGGAAGCAGTGAAGAAGGGGAAGAATTGAGAAGAAATGCCAAGAAATAGAGTGATTTAGCTAAGGAGTTTATGAAGGAAAATGGTACATCAAGTGTGAATTTCAAGGCTTTTGCTAATGAGTTTTTGCTTGGTCATAATGAGTACTAAATTACTCTTGAATAGATGATTTTAATAAAATAGCTAGTAATCAATTAGTTTTTTAAGAGCTTATTCTCCGTTTCAGAAAAAATTGTGAATTTGTTTGAAATTATTAAGAATGAAATAAGTTTCTTAGTTTATGAAATAATTATTTTAATTTCTTCCTCACTTAAAACTTTCATTTTTTTATTTCATTAATTTCTTATCTTTTCACTTTTAATTATTTTTAGAAAATTATTTTTGTTTTTTTTAAAAAAAAAAAAGTGTCCTTCAATTTTAACGGTTTTTTTATGTTTTATTTGTTTTTATTTACTCATTTTAATATCTATTCGAAATGAACTTATTTTATATATAAGACTTTTATAATAAAATTTCAAATCAAATCTAAAGGAAAGACAAAGAAAATAAAATGAGTAAATAAAAGAGAAAAAACAATGAATGAAGGTAATTTTTTTTTTAATAAAGTATAAAATACAAAACATAGATGTATTAACTTAATTTAAATACAAGATAAAGAAAATAAAAAGAGATCAAAGAATATTTTTTTTTAAAATAAATAAAAATCTTTAAAAAATATTTAATTATTTTTTAAAAAAATTTAAAAAAAAAATATACACACGTGACAGGCATGTGTGTACAAACATAACAAACTTATTTGGTTGAAGGTGTCACATCAGCACAAAAGGTGCATGAATATGAAAAATTGAGTTCGAGAGATAATAAGACCCTAATTAAATTAAGGCATGTCACTGAGATTTCGGTCATACTTCATGAGGGGTACATATTCATTATCCCTTATTTTCTTAAAAAACAAAATTTATAATCGAATATATACTTATGTCATGCTTTTGCAACTCTTATTTGTTAGCACATGTTATCTATAATAATAAAACATATTACTTGCAAACATTATGTTTTTTTTGTTACTTATTACTGTAAAGTACTCACACATTTCTTGTGCAATTTTTTGCTAAATAATAAATTTGGTTCTTGGTATAACAAAGAATTTGTAACAACCGGGTTCCGTCGTTATAGAAAAGCCAATGGGGAAAATTTTTGAGTTGGAAAACTTTTTTGTAGTAACTTGAAATTTCCCAACCTAGTCCAGATTTGGATTAAATTGGAGTCATTAAGGTGTAGGTAAATCTAGTAGCAATTGGGTGACTTATTTATTAATTTGATTACATGAGTAGTTAAATAAGTCGTTAAGGAATCCGTACGACTTTACGGAATTGAATTCGGGTTAGTAGAACTCCCGGAATCGATCTTAGCGTGAACGGTATTTTCTGAGTGTCGTTGGCTAAAGGTGTGTTGTGAAATGGAGGTCTTTGAATTATTAAAATAGCTCACTGTTTCGTGCAAGCCACTTTGGCGGTATTTTTGGTCGCTTTGGCGGTGCCGCTATAGCGGGGTGAGGGTCGTTGGGGCGGGCCAGATGCGACTTAAAGTCGTAAATAAACCCCAAAATGACTTTGTTCTGCACTTTTTGACTTTGATAGCTAGGAGAAGACCCAATACGAGTTCTTGACCGTTTTCACCATTCTTGAGGCTAAAGGTAAGATTTTAACTCCCCGAGTCCATTTTTTGATCCGTAGAACGTAATCTAATGGGTAAATATCGATGGGGGAGGGTTTTGATCTAGAATCTATGGTGGAAACAACCATATTTTGGGTACTTAGGATCATGGGTATGATCTAGGGTTCATAGGTTTGTTAGAATTTTGGGTAATTAGTGATTGTTTATTGATTCCCGTATTATATTGATTGTTTGTAGACCAAGAACAAGCAGAACGAATCTGGAAAAGGAAGAATCAAGTTTCTTAGGGTTTCAAGATTGTTTCGAGGTAGGTGATGATTGTGATTTCATGATTGTGTGATGTATGTTTGTTCTTGCTTCATTATGATACATGTTTGTATGCAAATGTTGCATTATTGATCACATTAATTGTAATATGAGGATATATGAATGATGAATGCCATGAATCATGACTTGATTGTATGATTATGAGAATGTACTTGGTGATTGTGATTGTGCTTTGTTGAATGGATCGGGTGTTGCGTTCCGACACACTAACTTGGATCAGTTGCCACATTCCGGCATAATTATGGGATCGGTTGCCACATTCTGACCTAATCATTGGATTGGGTACCACGTTCTGGTATGCTAATTGTTTAGGTTTGGGTTCCATGAGAGAACAAAATGATTTGATATAATTGTGTATCTTGAGAAATATGAAACTATTTGTTGTTCGTAAATGATGATGATATTGTATATGTTCGATATATACATGTGATTATATTGTTGTATTGACTTATGTATGTTACACTAAGTGGGATAACCGTGTGATCCTACCAGTACACTATGGTTGTGTACTGATACTGCACTTTCTCTTATTTTTGTTGAGTACAGGGCATTTTCAGGCGGCTATTGACAGACCTCGCTTAGAAGATCAGTGATCATTCGAATTCAAGGGTGAGCCAATTCTTCTGGGCTGCCATGAGTTTTCTTTCGTTTATGTCCACCATTTCGGACTTAGGCTTTTCTAGTTAGTTATTAGCTCATTAGTTAAGGGTTGTATCCCTTCTTGTTTAGAATTGTTGAACTTTAGATGTTTTGGTACATTGACTTTTAGGTTTTAGGTTATTTCTTCCGCATTATTTAGTTCGTTGTTAGATTTTTGTTGGAGTTTATGGGTACTTCAGTTTTTAGATATTATTCCTGTTTTCGTATCCTTAAATGCATTAGTTTTTGGTTTAGTTGCTTGGTTTGGATTGTAATATTGGTTCTCCCACCATAGGGTTAGTGTGGGTGCCAATCACGATGGTCTGGGTCTTGACAAAGTTGGTATCAGAGCCTAGGTTTATTGATCTCGATGTACCAAAATAAGTCTAGTAGAGTCTTGCAGAACTGTACGGGGACACCTTTACTTTTCTTCGAGAGGCTATAGGACTTTAGGAAATCTCTCTATTTTCTCTTGTCTCCTTTCGTGCTATTACTTGATTCCAATTAGTATTTGGTGATTCAAATTAGTATCTAACCTCTTTCACGCTTTTGTCCATAGATGGTTAATACTAGATTCAATGGTGTCAGGCCGATATCTCCCGTCAATGCTCTAGCTGAGGAATCTGCAATGAGAGGTCACGGTCGAAGCATGGGTAGATGAAGAGCTAGGGGTAGAGGTCGTGGAAGAGTAGCGACTGCTGGGAACGGAGCTCCTTTTGAGAATGATCATGTGAATAAGAACCCTCTTGCGCATCATGAAGTGATGGAGGAGAATGTTGAGGATGTGGGACAAGAGGAAGAGGTGCAAGCAGAGACTACCGATGTTCCTCCCATAGACCCAGTGTTAGCTCGACAGATTATGTCATTCTTGAAAGGGTTGGTTGATCCTGGAGTGCTTCCTTTTGTTCAAGCAACTTAAGCTCCCGCTAATCCCCCTATTACTAACACAGTGCCCCAGACGGGTGGAACGGGATGTAATGATGCTTTCTTTCGTCCTTTATTGGGTTCTGTTATGACTGGTAATGAGCATGAAATGTTGACTAAGTTTTTGAAGCTAAAGCCTCCTCTGTTTCTTGGTTCTGAGAATGAGGATGCTTATGAGTTCATCTTATATTGCTATGACAGGCTTCATAAGTTGGGAATTGTCCATCAGCATGTGGTAGAGTTTGTGTCCTTTCAACTTCAAGATGAGGCTAAGCAGTGGTGGAGAGCTTATATGGAATGCAAATCTTCTACTTTACCTCCACTTACTTAGACCCAATTTCATTCTCTGTTTTTGGTGACATATGTGCCTAGGACTTTGAGGGATCGCAACAAGGATGAGTTCATCACTTTGTAGCAAGGTGGTATGACTGTGGCGTCCTATGAGGCGAAGTTCCATGCCTTTTCTAGATATGCTACTTGGCTACTTATGAGACCAAGTTCCATGTCTTGTCTAGATATGCTACTCAGTTGGTGACTACTGAGGAAGAGAGAATCTGGTTATTTATTAGGGGACTAAATTTTGAGTAGCAAGTATTATCTGTTCATATGACTTCTTCAAGAAGGAGCTTCAATGAGGTAACATACTATGTTAAGAAAGTGGAGGGGGTGAGGCGAGATGGTCAGGCTAAGGCATTGGCAAAAAGGGCCAAGAATTCAGGAAACTTTCAAGGTTCTTATTCCAGGGGTTCAGGGAGGCCAACACTTGTATCCAAGCCAATTCAGTCTGCTATGCCTGCCTCTACAGGTAATTACTCGGGAACTCCATCTCATAATTTGATTCAGGATAGGTAGGGAGTTGCTTCTTTGGCAGGCAGCAGACCATCTTTTGATTGTACATGTTACAACTGTGGTGAACTTGGGCATATGAGGAGAGATTGTCCCTACCCAGATGTGTTAGATTCCATGCAGTAGAAGTCTAGAGCAGTGGTACCCATGGGGAATGGTAATAATGGTAGAGGATGTCCACAAAGTGGGCGAGGAGGTAATCAGCGAGGTCGTGGAGGTAGAGAAAATTGGTAAAGAAGGGTTTTTTGGCATATTGGGCTCATATTAGGGATGTTGAGATTGAGGCTCCATCCATTGAGTCTATTCTTGTGGTGTCAAAATTTAGAGAAGTGTTTCCTAATGACTTACCTGGTATGCCTCCGAATAGGGATATAGACTTCTGCATTGATTTAGAACCTGGTACTCGTCCCGTTTCTATCCCTCTATATCACATGGCTCCGACAGAATTAAGATAGCTTAAGGCTCAAACCCAAGAGCTTCTTGATAAATGATTTATTCATCCTAGTGCTTTCCCATGGTGTATGTGTATAGATTATCATAAATTGAATCGGGTCACTATTCGAAACAAGTATCCTCTTCCTCGAATAGATGATCTTTTTGACCAATTTCAAGGGGCGTTAGCTTTTTCTAAGATTGATCTAAGGTCTTGCTACCACCAGTTAAAAATTAGGCAAGAGGATGTGCGAAAGACGACGTTTAGAACTCGCTATAGGCACTATGAGTTTTTGGTTATGTCTTTTGGTTTGATCAACGCACCTGCAACTTTCATAAGTTTGATGAATGGGGTGTTCAAACCATTTCTTGATTCTTTCGTTATAGTCTTTATTGATGATATTTTGGTATATTCGAATAGTGAGGAAGAACATGCCGTCCATCTTCGCATTGTTTTGGGTGTTGGGAAATAAAAGTTGTATGCTAAATTTTCTAAGTGTGAATTTTGGTTGACTTCGGTTGCATTTTTAGGACATGTAGTTTCAAAAGACGAAGTTACGGTAGATCCTCAAAAGATTGAGGCGGTTAAGAATTGGGTTCGACAAAGTTCTGTGATTGAAGTTAGGAGTTCTTTGGGGCTCGCTAGCTATTATCGCCGATTTGGGAAGAACTTTGCTTCTATTGCCACTCACTTGACTAATTTGACCCAAAAGGAGATACCATTTGAATGGACTGAAAAATGTGAGGAGAGCTTTCAAAGCTCAAGACTCTCTTGACCACTGTGCCTATTCTAGCATTACCGATTGAAGGTAAAGATTTTATTGTTTATTGTGATGCTTCATATTCTGGTTTGGGTGTTGTATTGATGCAGTATAAGAATGTTATAGCTTATGCCTCGCGTCAATTGAAAGTATATGAGAGGAATTATCCAACACGTTCCGGTATGCTAACTGTTTAGGTTTGGGTTCCATGAGAGAACCAATGATTTGATATAACTGTATATCTTGAGAAATGTGAAAGTGTTCGTTGTTCGTAAATGATGATGATATTGTATATGTTCGATATATGCATGTGATTATATTGTTGTATTGGCTTATGTATGTTACACTTAGTGGGATATCCGCGTGATCCTACTAGTACACTGTGGTTGTGTACTGATACTGCACTTGCTCTTATTTTTTTTGAGTACAGGGCATTTTCTGGCGGCTATTGACAGACCTCGCTTGGAAAATCAGTGATCGTTCGAATTAAAAGGTGAGCAAATTCTTCCTGGCTGCCATGAGTTCTCTTTCGTCTATATCCAGCATTTCAGACTTAGATTTTTCTAGTTAGTTATTAGCTCATTAGTTTGGTGTTGTATCCCTTCTTGTTTAGACTTATTATACTTTAGATGTTTTGGTACATTGACTTTCAGGTTTTAGGTTATTTCTTCCGCATTGTTTAGTTCGTTATTAGACTTTTGTTGGAGTTTATGGGAACTTCAGTTTTAAGATATTATTCATCTTTTCGTATCCTTAAATGCTTTAGTTGCTTGGTTTGGGTTGTAGTAGTGGTCCTTCCACCAGAGGGTTAGTGTGGGTGCCAATCACGATGGTCTGAGTCGTGACAGAATTCCAAATGCTTTTGAAAACGTCAAGAAACTTTGAGTAAAATGTCTTTTGATATATTTTTATTTAATAAAATTTATATAATCTCAAAACATAAATATTTAAGGTAGATGTTTAGAGAATGTGATAAATTCTTTAGATTTTTTATAGTATAAATGACCTTAATTAGTTGTAATCAAGCCAGTTCAAAAACACTTTCTTCCTTTAGAAAGTTCTCCTTCCCAAAATCCTCATTCTCTTTCATGGATACCTCTCTTGTCACCACCCAAAACATGAACAAATTGAAAAATGAAGAATTTCATGTTCTTATAGCACTATTCCCAGGCAAAGGACAAATTACTCTATGTTTTAAATTTTCCAAACTATCAATCAGTTGAATTATTGAAGTCACTTTAACCACAAGTCTATCAGGTTTCAGTAGAATAAAAAGAAACTCTCAAATGTTGAAGGATTAATCTTTCTTTCTTTCTCTGATGGCTAAGATGAAGATTCTAATTAAGTTCAATTGATGAGTTCCATTTGTTCAATTCTTTTATAAAGACACATGAGTCAGAATTTATACTGAAGTTAATCCAATCAAATGTAAATAAAGGTACCCCTTTTTCACGTGTCATCACTATTATTATGGATCGGATTGGTTTAGTGGCAAAAAAATATCAATATCCCATCTACATTATTTTGGATCCAACCAACCACAATTTTTAATGTTTACTATTATAGATTCATATATTATGTTGAATATTTCAAAAACTGTGATGCTAAGGATAAAATAATAAAATTACAAGAATTATCATCACTTAACCCAGTTGATTTTCCTTCTTTTGTGTTTGATGACATTGAGATTACCAATTGGCCAGTTAAGTCTATTAAAAGATAAATTGAAATGTTGAATATTGAAAAAAATCCAAAAGTTCTTGTGAACATTTTGATGCTTAATTTGAGAATTTTAAAGCATGGGACTATGGTAAAAATTGGCCCTTCGATTTCTTCAATTTTTTTTATAAAAATAGTTTTCAATCTGATATGATTGAGATTAGTTCGAAGAATTATATGGATTGGTTGAACTTCAAGGATAAGTACTAGTTTTATTATTAGTGGGAAGCTCCTAAGATCAAAGTTGGATTACCATTTTACCCTTATCTTACTCTTAAAATAAATTGAATATTAATATATATTTAATTAAGTAAATATTAAGTAATAGTTATATTTAAATTCATGCATCAAACAAGTTCTTAATGCAATCATATATTCATGTACTAATTAAATGTGGGTAATGAAGAGTCTAGTAACCTTGAATTTTAATTTGTAAGATAAGTGGGGGTAGTGAAGAATCTATCAAAGACACTAACACAACACAATTTACATCCCCTTCTTTCATTCAAGTTTGTGATCATCTTGCATTCTACATTAGGTTAGTCTACATCAGTTGTAAAATTTTCATTACCAATTAATTATAAGAATTCTTACTGATTTATTTATAAGTATTCTTTAAAATTTCATGCATATTCTGTAACAATCAGAATCGTCGTTAATTAGGAAAGGAAAAACGTAGTGGAAAACAAGGACACTCAGCCTGCCGGAGCGGGCTAGAAGCCGCTAGGGCGGCGGCGCTCTAGCGGGATAAGTGTTGCCAGAGCGGGATAAACGGGACAAAATTAACTAACACGAAGTCTAATTTTTTCCTTTTTCCAAAAACACTAAAGAGAGGCGAGGATCACCCTAGAAACCCTCCAAAGACTACTCTAAACTTGGGAAGGAAGGAGAAAGAGATTTCTAGCGTAAGTAGGTCGATAGATTGCAAATTTCCATTCAAGATCCAACATTTCATCGACCGGGAACCAATATTCGACCTATGATGTCTCTGTGAATTCTTGGTGCCCAGCTAGGCCAGGTTTATTGATTGAGTAGTTGTAAATCCATAATTCACTGCGTAGCATAGTGGTATTGATAGTAAAATTCATGCATAGACTTTCGTGCACCGAAAAAGGGACAATCATACATGTATTACTAGGTATTACATAAGATGCTTACCGTAGGTAAAAGCCCTATCTCGTGAAGTAGGGTTTGGGGATGGTTTGATTTCCTATTTGTGTGATATATGTTGATTGATTGCTATATGGTATGCATGTGGGTATGCAAAGCATAAAAATTGGAAACCAACCTAATGAATTGATATGAACAATGCATGCCATGAAATTGAGTACTTAACTATATGATGTGAGTATTTTATGTTATGGATGTGATTGTGCTTGTGGTTGTGCTAATTAGATCGGGTGGTTAGTACCGACGCACTAACAAGCATTAGATCAGGTGTCACGTACCGACATACTAACATGCATTGGATCGGGTGTCACTTACCGACACATATACATGCATTGGATCGGGTGTCACTTACCGACACATATACATGCATTGGATCGCGTGTCACGTACATACATTGGATCGGGTGTTATGTCCGGGCACACTAATAGTTTGGGAAAGGGTTCCATGGAAGGACCATTACATTGACATATCTAATTGTTATTGAGATTGTGGGTTGTACATTTCCCTTGAATGGATGACTGATTATTGTATCTATATATGAGTATTCTACTATGTTGTGTATACTTGTGAAATATTTTGTTATTGAATGAGCCATGGATAGTCCAGCAAAAATCGGGATGTGATATGGTGAGTGGGGACCGAGGGTCTAGGTGTTTTATGTGTACCTTAGATAGGTGGTCATGTATATTGTCGTTGATAAATTGGGGGTGGTTCTGTGTCGTAATTGTTAAGTAGTGGATATTACCTTGGAAGGGGGATTCGTATTGATATGATCAATAAGCCTTGATATAACGTACTATGGGCTAAATGTCGAGTAGGAATGTGGAAGAAGTAAGGGTATGTCGTGTATGGTTGGCCGGGTTAGTAGTGGTCTTATCCAGAAATCATGAAAATTGTAGAACGGTTAAGCTATGATCAAGAGCGGAACGAGTAAGGGGTTACAGTCAAGTGTGCTAGTTTATGATTAAAGTATCCGGGAATGGTAAGGGCAGGAAAATATAAAGGTGGAGGAATGAATAGTCTTATTGCATGTTTTTTCTATTCGATTTCCTATATTATGCGGTGGGTATCGGGTTGACCTATGAAGCCTACCAGTACGTGCGGTTTTGTACTGATACTACTCTTGCTATGGCTTTTTTCCATTGTCTGGATGCAGGGTCGGTGATGTCTCATAGGTGAAGACGAAGATGATCTCCAACAGCTTCTCTATTCCTTTCACATGGTGAGAGTTGTGTCTTTGCTAATTTTTGTAATCTTAGAAGCTCTTGTGCCTGTTTAAACTAGATCCCTGTGATGTTAATTACTTTACAAGTTTTAACTTTGAAATGTTAATTTTAAACTATTTATTTTATAAAAATCGCCATAAACCTTCTTTTATCATAGTTTGCTTAATCTTTCGCATGTTTTAAACTGTTTGAGAATCGAGGGTTTTCCTACCTAGGTGCTAGAGTGGGTGTCTACACGGTCCGGTGAGTTGGGTCGTGACAAATTGGTATCAGAGCCCAGGTTACCGGTCTCCCCATACAAGACCAAATATGGAGTAGACTCATGCGGATGGGTCTGTTGACGTCCACATCTAATCTTTAGGAAGCTATGAAGCATTCTAGGAACTCGTTTTGTTTCTCCTCTCCTTTCAATCGAGATGGCGCTTTTGGTATGGGCTGAGTCCAATTGGTATCTCCCGATTCCAATTGGTATCTCAACAAAGTGAACTGGACGCAGTAGTCCCGGTTGAAGGGGCGCAAGCAAAGTAAAATTGGAAGTAGGAAGGTTTCAATTAGTATCTGGCCTTAGGGGTTGTATAAATGCATGGACGAATAGTAATGATCATCTATGGGACGAATTAATTAATAATTTGGACTTGTCTTTGAAGTGTAGCTTGAAATTATGAATGCGTGTTTCTTATTGTCTGAACTAACTGTTAATGTTAAAGGTGTAATTGTGTACGATTTTGTGTATCCTAATTTCTTGTCTTAACTTAGATGTGTGCAAAATGTTATCCCAAAGGTTCGAAATGGTGCGAATGGTAATCACTTGAGTTTCGTGATCAAGTTGTCACTGAGAGAGTCATTATGAAGTTTGGTGCAAGAGTCTAGATAGACTACGATGTGATTCGTAACGAAATCTGGACGTGTGTTGCGACCGATTATAACCGTGTGAGTGTACGGGCATAACCAGAGGATGTGCGTGTATGTGGTGTGGAATTAATGAGAATATATTCTGGCGTATGTACCGTCGGATTGACTCAGGATAGACAATGACCATCCTAGGTAAAGGAATTATCCTAAATGACTAGTTATTGCCTGAGGGACAATGGAAAATTTTAGAAACAAGGAAAGCCCCAGAAAAATTATTGGCCTGGGTTTTGTTCCGTCTGAACTACCGGGGTGGGATTATTCCTGCCAGGGCGAGACCGCTAAAGTGGGATTTCTCCCGCCAGAGTGGGATAGGGCGAGACAAAATCTCCGCCTTGTCTCCTCTGCTTTTCCCTTGTCACATGTGTAGACCCCGTATCGGATATGGGTCAATTCTCGCAATCCAATCAGTACTCAGCAATAAGAACAAAATGTTATCAACCCTTAGCAATTAATATTAACTGTGAGAAGCAGCAGAAACCATCATCCATGTGCTACAAAAGTAAGGAAAAGCAAAGAGATAAAATAAAGTATTGTTCAAATACAGGCCTAAGAGGGGCGAAAACCAAATCGGGATCCCTGGAACTGGGAGGTATGATCATCACAGTCTAGGTCTTCCGCGGGATACCAGGCCAGTCACAGCCTCATCCATAAAGGTAAATTACTGGAAGTCTCCTGTCCCGACTCGGGGAACCTCCGATCCAGGGGTAACACATGAAAGTATGACCTTCAATGTCTTCCATATCTAGACCATCAGACAATCCCTCTCCAAACCCATCCTTCTCTCATGGTGCAGTTCGCGGCGGAGCATCTCAACCTACAGAGCAGTGCTGGGTGGAACCGGAGTGGTGCTAGCAAAGGAACGTCCCAACCTCTTCCGAACAGCCGCCAGGTCCTCCTCGACTCGTGCACCGGAGAGTGGGGGATGGGACCGGGTGGGAAGAGTGTCGTCCCCTGCACCATTTTCTCCTCCTTCGTCATCCGCCTCCGCAGCCGCCTGACTGCTACTGGCCCTGTCCGTCCTCCTTATCTTACTCGGGGAGGTAGAACCCTATCTAATCAAAAGAAGGTGAAAGGGGGGATCCATAGAAAGTACCTCATCTATGTCCAAGAGGGGCACCTCCGCCCTCTTGCACATTGCAGTCACCAACCGAAGTAAGAAGAAAGCCTTCTTGTTGCCACGGTAGAACACCATCCACTCTGAAATGATTTGTGCGCCCACATTAAGTCCAATGCCCTGAATAGCGCACGCTACCATTAGAGCCCAAGGAAAAGTTACGTCGGTGTGGTTGCTCGATGAGTGGATCCATCTACCTCTTAGCATCCGAAGTCCAGTGAGTGCTTGTGATGCCCTCCGTAGTGGCCTAATAAACTCGGTCCCGGCGCGCAGTCTCCACCTGTGTATCTCTCAACCAACCCATGTCCATCTCCCGCAACTTGGCCCCGAAATCCATATTGGGGACCTGTGGCAGCTCGAGCACGTCATTTATAAATGGACTTTTTAGGGGAATGTCAACTCCCCGGATGTGGATAGTAGGGTGAAGATGATCCCACCGAACAGTGGGGAGGATGGCATAGAACTCCCTCACACAATTGGAAATTCGCAACGGAGGAGCCTCTATCAGCGGGGCCAACCGAACTCCATCAAACAGGTATAGAAAGCAGGTACCTTCTTCTCCAAGTTTAGTAGCTGAAACCCCTCTCACAACAGAATTTGTTTTTTTGGTAGTTGTGGTGCCTTTCCCGATTAGCAACATCGAGAAACCGGATGAAGGGTAGGTTTTCCTCGTTAATACCAGCAATTTAGATAAGCCTGCAAAAAAATTGGAAAACATGCATGTTAGAATTCCATGGGATTAGACAATATCTGGCTAAAGGGGGAAAATAAACTTTATTTTCTTAAAGGGAATGGACCACATTTTTCCCAGGTCTCACCATAGCGGCCCAAATCCCGCCAGAGTGGGATGAGGGAGGCTGCTAGACCAGGATGAAGGTCTTCATCTGGGACAAATTCTAGGCTTGATCACGGTGCCTCTTCATCCCAAAAACCTTATTTTTTCACAGAATTTAAGCAAATCAGAGTCTATAAAGTTCCCTAGTACCTAAAAATGCAATTATTCTAGCAAAATAACCCCTAAATGGTATCCGAATATGAGTATTACACCAAGAAGATCTTTCAACTTCCCCCACCCACTTCAGAACGTTGTGGGTATGTTGTGAACATAAGGGAAGTGTCCATGCTACATTTTACTCACAAATCAAGCAACCAATGTTCAAACTTTTGAATAACTACCCTAAGGCATTTCTAATCAATTAGTTATTGTCATGCAATCGTAGTTAAATAAGTAGTGAATTCAATAACGTAAGGAATGGAAGCTTTAAATTGAAATTGACATTCCGAGCGAAGTGATTGAGAGGGTTTTGAGTGAGAGAAAGGAGGAAATGGGGAAACCATTCCCCTTTCCCCCTTTACTATTCTCGATCTCCCGCTACAGCGGGAGGTTCGTCTCCATAGGGGGAGTCGTGCCGCTCTGGCAAGGTCAGGTCACTCAGTTGGACGCATTCATTTCTTAGTGTGTTACCTCATTTCCCTAATTGGTCCTTCGAGTATAGAACCTTTCGTGCTTAAAAATTGAAAAACCACTATCTTTTGTGATTCCATAATGGCCTGATTCGTTAGTCTAGAAGTACTCCAAAAAGGGCACATATTTATCCCTTCGCTAGTCGTCTGGGGATGAACGAGGGGTAAATTGGAATTTATTGTGATAATCCAAACTATCGTTAATTAGGAAAGGAAAAACATAGTGGAAAATTGGGCCCCTTTGCCCGCCAGAGCAGGCAAGATGCCGCTAGGGCGGCGGTGCTGTAGAAGGATAAGTGGCACCAGAGCAGGATGGGCGAGAAAAAATTTAAATAACGTGAAGGTTGATTTTATCCTTTTTCCAAAAATACTAAAAAGAGGAGAGGATCACCCCAGAAACCCTCTGAAGACTGCTCTAAACTTGGGAAGGAAGGAGAACGAGATTTCTAGCACAAGGAGGTCGATAGATTGCAGATTTCTGGTCAAAATACACCGTCTCATCGTCCGGGAATTAGAATTCGAGCTACGATCCCTCTGCAAATGCGTGGCGCCCAAGTAGGCTTGGTTTATTAATTGAGTAGTTATAAATCTGTAATTCACTACGTAGTATAGTTGTATTGATGGTAGAATTCATGTGTAGGATTTCATGCACCGAAAAAGGGGCAGTCGTACATGTATTCCTAGGCATTACATCAAATGCATACCATAGGGAAAAGCCATATCTCTTGAACTAGGGTTTGGGGATAGTTTGATTTCCAATTCGTGTGATATATGTTGATTGATTGCTATATGGTATGCATGATGGTATGAGAAACATAAAGAGTGGAAACGAACCTAATGAATTGATTATGAACAATGCATGCCATGAACTGGAGTACTTTACTAGATGACATGAGTATTGTACATTATGGATGTGATTATGCTGATTGGATCGGCTGTCACGTACCGACACACTAACATGCATTGGATCGGGTGTCATGTTCTGACACACTAATATGCATTGGATCAGGTGTCACTTATCGACAAACTAACATTCATTGGATCGGGTGTCACGTACCGACACATATACATACATTGGATCAGGTGTCACGTACCAACATATATGCATACATTAGATCAGGTGTCAAGTTCCCATACACTAATAGTTTATGTATGGGTTCCATGAAAGGACCATTGCGTTGACATATCTAATTGTTATTTAGATTATGGATTGTACATTTCCCTTGAATGGATGACTGATTATTGTATCTATATATGAGTATTCTACTATGTTGTGTATACTTGTGAAATATTTCGTTATTGAATGAGCCATGGATGGTTCATCTGAAATTGGGATGTGATACGGTGAGTGGGGACCGAGGGTCCAGGTGTTCTATCTGTACCTTAGATAGGTGGTCATATGTATCGTCGTTGATAAATTAGGGGTGGTGTTGTGTCATAATTGTTAAGTAGTGGATATTATCTTGGAAGCGGGACTCGTATTGAAATGATTAATAAACCTTGATATAACGTAATATGGGTCAAGGGTCGAATGGGAATGTGGAAGAAGTAAGGGTATGTCGTGTATGGTTGGCCGGGTTAGTAGTGGTCTTATCCGAAATTCATTAAAGTGGTAGAACGGTTAAGCTATGATCAAGAGTGGAACGAGTAAGGGGTTACAGTCAAGTGTGTTAGTATATGATTAAAGTATCCGGGAATGGTAAGGTCATGAAAATATAAAGGTGGGGGAATGAATAGTCTTATTGCATGCTTTTGCTAGTCGATTTCCTATATTATCCGGTAGGTATCGGGTTGACCGATGATGACTACCAGTATGAGTGGTTTTGTACTGATACTACTTTTGCTATGCCTTTTTGGTATAGTCTGGATGCAGGGTCGGTGATGTCTCATAGGTGAAGACGAAGATGATCTCCAACAACTTCTATTTTCCTTCCGCATGGCAGGAGCTGTGTCTTTGCTAGTTTCTTTATACCTTGTAATCTTAGAAGATTTTGTGCCTGTTTAGACTAGATCCCTGGTGTGTTAATTACTTTACAAGTCTTAACTTCAAAACATTTTAAACTATTTACCTTATAAAAATCTCCACAAACCTTCCTTTAACTTAGTTTTCTTAACCTTCTGCATGTTTTAAACTCTTTGGGAATCGAGGGTTCTCCTACTTAGGTGTTAGAGTAGGTGCCCGCATGGACCAGTGGGTAGGGTCGTGACATATTCATCTTCTTTTTGTTGAGAAATAGTAAATTATCATAGTTACAAGATGAATATTCTCCAGTATGAAGTTGTAAGTGAATTTTTATTTTTCATATCTCCATCTTTTTGAGTTTTAAATATAACTTCGTTATTGTTTTCTATATTTTTGTATTCTTCCTTTCTTTTATCTCTAAGATATAAATATAATAAAGCTAATCCCAATTTATATTTATAATTAATTGTTTTGAGGGTAAGTATGTTAAATCCCATAGAATATTTTTACAACTGGACCCGTAAAAGAGAAAATCTTTGTTAAACATTAATAGTTATGTCTTCTTTGTTGTGTTTGTACTTTTTCATTTTTATATGTAGTCTCAAATGTTTAGAAAATTCATGTACTTAACTATTACGGAGAGGTAAAAAAATTAGTGCAAAAGTATAAATAAAATAAAAAATAATGTAAGTAAAAGATGACTAAATGTTACATTGAATTTTACTGTATTAGAATTCATATTTAATTTTTTATACACAGATCATTTAATAAATAGTTCAAGAAATATAGTTTATCGGCATTTTTAACATATTCATGCTTTCTTTTCTGTTTTTTTTAATGATTTTAGTTTTTTATACATACGAAACATTTTGTCTATAACAAGTTGACTTCTAACAATATTTTAATATAATAGCATTTCTGTGGAATAACATGAATTCATTCCCAACATTATTCTGCACAAAGCACTTTCCAAGATCACTGCTCAAACTGGAGACGACTTGTAAACCAATATTTTGACACTGATCTTCTGAGTCCTGAGGCAAATCCTAGAGCAGATCATCAGACTTGATGCTATATAATCTCTGTTGATCCCTTGTAGCATGGGCAGCTCGTATACCTTCTGAGTATATTATTTTAGTCCTATTGCTTTTACATCTTATAATTTCAGAAGCTTGTCAAGCTTAAATGCTTGTGCACCACTAGGAAACTTTCCACCGTTCATACGATTGCCAGTTTTCAATTAACTTCTTACAAGGAAAACTTCTAGATGATCCATTCATCTATTCTTTGAACTTCAGTCCATGAAATGGATCAAAAACATCATCGAATAGCTCAGATAACCATCAAATAACATCTAACTTTAACCACAACTTTATAATAACATCTCCAACGAACCCCAAACATCTATTTATAAGTTTGGGCCAAGTTATATTTTCACGCCCCGAAGCTACCCCCAGGGCACAAACACGGGACCTAGGATCACGAGTGACCCCAAGCTAACCCTGAGCAGGTATATATTAAGAAAGTAATATAAACTAGAATATGGAATACTGAGAGAAAGAATAAGACATGAGATAAACTATCTGAATATATAAAAACTGAGAGTTTAACAACAGCTGAAAAGTCAAACTCCAGATGTTAAAGATGAATCTAACTATGTCTGAAAATAGCCTCTAACTGACTAAAAATACTAAGACATGCCCCAACTAAATCTAGCAAAATTGAAACTAAGACTAAAGGCAAAGAAAATATGTTTGTCATCCTCAGAGAATGAGGAGTCACCACTGATACTGTTGAGCTAAAGATCGGGAACCGATCTATGCGTGAACTGGAAGATGAGGTCCTGAACCTACATCACGAGAAGATGTAACGCAGAGTATGCGTCAGTACTTGAAGGTACTGACCATGCAGGATGGAATAAGACTGAACAATAAACATAACTGAACCAAAGTATATATCTGAGAAATGATAAGAGATAAGCATGATACTATACTGGAAATATTGAACATGAACTAACTGAATGCAATGACCAAGTTTATAACATGTTGAAAATGAATAATGAATTGTGACTGATAACATTGTCAATACAATAGAATCTGACTGTAAGGGAGCTATTAATAACCGACATAAAACCACATGAGCTAAAAAAAGAGTCTGATGTATACGCCCCATCGAAAAGACCCAATATACCTTGCCAGAGGTATAGAGTCATGACTGGTGTGATCACAAAATTAATGCCCACAGAGGGGACTTACAACCTATGAGGCATGTAGTTCTGGGACTTGAGGGTGACTGACCCTAGTCTACTTTGTATTAAGCTACTCCCAATTGATTATGTAATTAACAATTTATGACTGGATTTTTTAAATACTTGATAGCTCAATGTACTGACATGCTAACTGAAAATGCAACATTAATCTACTAACAATGAAGCATTCAAATCTGAGGCATGTATATCTGAAATAAGTGACCTAGCATGTGTAATTCATGAACTAAAAGAACTACATATCTAGGGTTCTGAATTTCATTCAAGGAACTAAGCAATGACATGATAATCTGATTTGGATCATTCTAATAGGTAAAACCCAACAATTTCTAACATTTAAGAAACCCTAGGTCTAGATATTATCAAGGGAATCAATAATCAAACTAAAATCTAGGGACCTAATGGGTGAAAGGAACCCACTAGTGAAATCCCACATACCTGCTGACGAAATTTACGGAGAAATCTTTCGATTTCGCGGCTGAAATTGTTATTGAGAAGCTATCGCCTGAATTCTCTTCTTTTGCTGTAAGTTTCGCTTGATTTAGGTGAATAATTAATTAGGGTAAGTTCTGATTAGGCTGTTGGGCTTAAACTGACCAAAACTATGTAGTTTACGGGTTAAACGACGTAGTTTAGGTGTCCAACACATAGGTGAGAAGACCAAAACGATCCTACTTAAATCTGACGCAGCTGACCATGGCCCCTCTGATAAACCGTCAAAGGGACCACGGACCGTGAAGATGGTCGTTGTCCTGATCCAGTAGTTGTTGGTTCTGGGGTGGCCTTCCACGTGCACCACCACGCCTGCCCATCGTCAGGATCACGACATGTGAAAGGTCTCGTGGTCTGACATCTGGACCTGCTGGACTCTGCCTGGTTCCCACGAGTGCTAGTACGGTCCGTGAGGTGGTCCACGTCCCATGAAGGGCTCCGTGATCCACCTCTACTGGAAAGGTGTTGGGTTCACAGGCAGGTCAACAGACCGTGGTCCTTCTAACGGTCCGTGAACCCTACTGTGGTTCATTGTTTCTGGTGTTTTTGTGCTGCACTTTCTAAGTCTGATTTCTGAGGTGTTACAATATCTCCTCCTTGAGAACACTCATCCTCGAATCAAGTCTTAACTAGCTGGATGGGAAGGGAAAGAGCAGCATACCCTACCACTAAGTACTAGAAACTGATTTCTAACTAAACTAAGTTCCAGAGACATGCAAATACGCTGAAAATGGAAGTACAAACTAAAGGAACATGATACTAAAACTGAATCTACACATGAATGACTCAAACACTAAAGAGGAACTATTACCTCAAGCTGGAATGGAATCGGAAGGAAAGAGATGAGGATACTCGGCCTTCATGGCTACTTCTGCTTCCCAAGTAGCTCCCTTTACAGAGTGACTCCTCCACAAAACCTTAATCAAAAGGACTTCTTTGTTTATCAACCTTCGAACCTGACGATCAAGGATTTCAATTGGTACCTCCTCATACGTGAGATTATCCTTCACAACCATACTTTCTATAGGTACTATAGATGTTGGATCACCCACACACTTCTTCAACAACGAAATGTGAAAAATTGGATGCACTGCTGCTAGTTTTGCTGGTAGCTCTAAATTATAAGCCACTTTACCAATTCTTCTCAAGATCTTGCAAGGGCCTACATATCTAGGACTGAGCTTCCCTTTTCTGCCAAATCTCATCACCCCCTTCATAGGTGACACTTTCAGGAAAACCCAATCATTAACTTGGAACTCCAACTCCCTTCTCCGTACATCTGCATAGGACTTCTGGCGACTCTGGGCTGTCTTAAGTCTGTCTATGATGAGCTGAACTTTTTCCATAGAATCATAGACCGAATATAGCCCTATCAAGGCTGCTTCACCTACTTCAAACCAACCAACTGGAGATCTGCATCTACACCCATATAATGCCTCATAACGGGCCATCTGAATACTGGAATGGTAATAGGCAGACTCTAAAAGAGGAAGGTGATCATCCCAACTACCCTTGAAGTCGATCACACAAGCTCTCAATATGTCCTCTAAGGTCCGAATGGTACGTTCTGCCTGGCCATCCGTATGTGGATGAAATGTTGTTCTAAGATTAACCTGAGTACCAAGACCTTTCTGAAATGACTTCCAAAAATGAGAGGTAAACTGAGGACCTCTATCTGAGATGATAGACAAAGGAACACCATGCAACCTAAATATCTCATTAATGTAAAGCTTGGCGTAGCCCTCCACCGAATCTGTAGTCTTAGCAGCCAAAAAGAGCATAGCGTAGTAACTCTGTCAGCAATCACCCAAATGGAGTCATATTATATGCGAGTACGAGGTAAACCTGTAATTAAGTCCATGTTGATCACTTCCCACTTCAAAGTAGGAATGTTGATCTCTTGAGTCATCCCTCCTGGTTTCTGATGCTCTACCTTCACTTGCTGGAAATTAGTGCTCTTAGACATAAAATATGCTATATCCCTTTTCATGCCATTCCACCAAACGACTTCCTGCAGATCACGGTACATCTTTGTGACGCCTGGATGAATAGAATACCTGGAGTTATGGGCTTCTGCCAGAATCTGCTGTCTCAACTAACCCACCTTAGGAACACATAAACATCTCTGATAGCAAAGCACAATATCTCCCCCTTAGGAGGAAACCTCCACTCTCTGCTGATGAACTTCCCCCAATTAGTTGAAGCAATATCGGATCACTGTCTTGCTTTTCCTTAACCTCCGCTACCAATGAAGATTCTGAACTATTACACCACCATCTGATATGCTCATAAGGTGAACTCCCAAGTAAGCAAGCCTGTGAACATCCTTTGCTAGCTCCTTTATTTCTTCCTCAACATGTTCTACACTACCCATAGATAGTCTGCTAAGGGCATATGCTACTACATAGGACTTACCAGGATGGTAATGCACACTCATATCATAATCCTTGAGGAACTCAAGCCATCTCCTCTGGCGAAGATTCAACTTTTTCTGGGTGAACACATACTGAAGGCTTTTATGGTCTATGAACAAATCTACGTGAACACTATACAAGTAATGTCTCCAAATCTTAAGTGCAAACACCACTTCTACAAGCTCGAGGTCATGAGTTGGATAATTCTTCTCATGCACCTTAAGCTTCGTAGAAGCATAAGCTATAACCTTACCTCGCTGTATCAATACACAACCTAGGCCGACTCTGGATGCATCACAATAAATCACATAACTGTCTGAACCCTCGAGTAGAATCAGAATAAGAGTTGTAGTAAACCTAGTTTTCAGTTCTGCAAAGCTCTTCTCACAATCATCTGACCACTGTAACTTGACATTTTTCTAAGTAAACTTAGTCAATGGAGAAGTTATGGATGAAATTCCTTCCACGAACATTTTGTAATAACCAGCCAAACCAAAGAAACTTCTGATATCTATAAGAGAGGTAGGTCTGGGCCATTGTTTCACTGCTTTTATTTTCTAAGAATCAACTCGGAGCCCTTCGCTAGATACTATATGCCCGAGGAAAGCTACTGAGTGCAACAAAACTCACATTTGCTAAACTTAGCGAATAACTGGCGATCTTTGAGAGTTTTTAGAACAACTCTCAAATGAGTCGTACGTTCTTCCTCATTCCTAGAGTAAATGAGGATATCATCAAAAAATACGATAACAAACAAGTCCAATTACTGCTTGAACACCATGTTCATCAAATCCATGAAAGTTGCAGGAGTATTGGTTAGTCCAAATGACATAACTACAAATTCATAATGACCATACCGAGTTCTGAAGACTATTTTTGGAATGTCACTATCTATGACACTATACTGATAATAACCGGATCCGAGGTCTATCTTCAAGAAATGACTAGCACCCTGAAGTTGGTCAAACAAGTCATCAATCTTGGGGATGGGATACTTATTCTTGATTGTGAGTTTGTTCAACATCTGATAGTCAATAGACATCCTGAGAGAACCATCTTTATTTTTCACAAACAACACTCTTGCACCCCATGGGGAAATACTAGGTCTGATGAAGTTTTTATCTAGAAGTTATTTCAACTGCTCTTTCAATTCCTTAAGCTCAGCTGGCCATTCTATAAGAAGAAATAGAAACAGGTTGAGTATCTGGAAGGAGATCAATACAAAATTCAATTTCCCTTTCGGGAGGAACTCTGGAAAGATCTTTTGGAAACACTTATGGGAACTCATTGACTACTGGAACTGACTCAAGAGTTAGGTTTCAGAGCTTGAATCCTTAACCCTAACTAGATGATAGATATATCCCTTGGACATCATTTTTCTAGCCTTAAGGTAATAAATGAATTGACCCATGGGCGCTAAGATACTACCTTTCCATTCTAAGATTGGTTCATCTGGAAACTGGAAACGAAAGATCCTAGTTCTACAATCGACTGAGGCATAATAGGAATGTAACCAATCCATGCCTAGAATGATGTCAAAGTCTACCATTTCTAACTCTACAAGGTCAGCTGAGGTGACTTTCTCAGAGACATACATTGCAATTTATGTATACCCGGCTAGCTATAACTGGGTCACCAACTGGAGTATAGACTGAGAAGGGTTTTGAGAGAGTTTCTGGACTAACATTGAATTTGACTACTTTATAAGGAGTTACAAAGGAAAGAGTATACCCTGGATATAACAAAGCATAAACATCTAAGTTAAAGACTCGTAACGTACCAGTGACCACATCAGGAGAATCTTCCTAATCATGGCGAGCCTGAAGATCATAGAACCTATTGTGGTGCTGAACACCACTTGTACCAGATGAGTTACCCTTCTGAGTTGGGCAACCTGCTGGTGTTGCTGAAGTTGTAGAATGAGCTCTACCACTATTACCTCCTTGACCCTGTTTAGAAGGACAATCTCTCAACCTGTGACCAGACAGACCACACCAAAAACATCTTTCCTTTCCTGCAAGACATCCGCTCGGATGGTTCTTACCACACTTAGGACAAGTTGGGTAGGTCCTAGTACCTGTAACACTCCCCTGAGACTTAGAGCCTATTGCCCTACCTTTTTTATCCTGTTGGAACCTTGAGGATGGAACACTAGCTGATGAAGGTGCTAGGGCTGAAGATTTTTGTTGAAATTGTGAGAGATTTCCACCAAATGTGAGACACATCCTTAAGCTGGTAAGATTCCAACTCAACCCTATCATTCCCAGCTACCTGCATCACTTCAAAGATCTTGACCTCATCTATGAAGTTTTGGGGATTTTCTCCAACTTGCAACTCTCATAACTCCGGAGGATTCATTCTAACAAAATCACAAACCCTGGTTGTAGTCAACCAATGATTAGTATTTGCAGGATCTGGAACCTTCTAGTTGTTCTGGTTGGTCACACTTTCAGCCAAAAGTTGCATAGTGTTTCAAAACTCTACATTCAAAACTTCCTGATCTGGGACTGGAGGAGATGCAATAGCATTCCCAGCGTTAGCATTTCTTTGGTAAGCTCTACAAGGAGGCATGATCTGAAACGCATAACGACAAGTTAAAAAGTAGATCATGCCCACGCACGATAAGAATATCAAGAAAGTAATGTTTTCCTAAAACACTACGTAGCCTCCCTCTCATTAGATGTGGTGCAATTCACACCCATGAAAATGACTCTACTTAGTGCAGCTTTTCAGACATCCTAGGACACTTAAACCTAATGCTTTGATACCAAGTTTGTCACACCCCAAAGCTACCCCCTAGGGCGTAAATATGGGACCGAGGATCACGAGTGACCCCAAGCTAACCCAGAGCTGTCATATAATAAGCAACTAATATAAACTGGACTATGAAATACTGAGCAGAAGCATAAGACATGAGATAAACTGAAAATGATGGGGAATACCCATAAACTATATGAATATATAAAACTGAGATTTTAACAACAACTGAAAAGTCAAACTGAAGATGTTAAAGCTGAGTATAACTATGTTAGAAAATAGCCTCTAATTGACTAGAAATGATGGGACATGCCCCCAACTAAATCTAGTAAGACTGAAACTAAGACTAAAATAAATGGAAACATGTTTATCATCCTCGTAGAATGAGGACTCATCACTGATACTGCTGAGCTGAAGATCGGGAACCGATCTCTGCATGATCTAGAAGCTGAGGACCTGAACATCTATCACGAGAAGAGATAGCATAAAGTATGCATCAGTACTTGAAGGTAGTGAGCATGCAGGATGGAATAAAACTGAACAATAAACATAACTGAACCAAAGCATATATCTGAGGACTGATAAGAGATAAGCATGTTACTATACTGGAAATACTGAACATGAACTAACTGAATGCAATGCCCCAGTTTATAACATACTAAAACTGAATAGTGAATTGTGACTTATAACATGGTCAATGCAAGAGAATCTGATTGTAAGGAAGCTATTCATAACCGACATAAAACCACATGAGCTAAATATGGAGTCTGATGTATACGCCCCATCGAGAGGACCCAATATACCTTGCTCGAGGTATAGAGACATGGCTGGCGTGATCACTAAATTAATGCCCAGAGAGGGGACTTACAACCTACGGGGCACGTAGTCCTGAGACTTGAGGGTGGCTGACCATACTCCACTCGTTAATAAGCTACTCCCAATTGATTATGTAAGTAATAATTTATGACTGAATTTCTAAAATACTGGATAGCTCAAAGTACTGACATGCTAACTGAAAATGCAACATTAATGTACTGACAATGAAGCATTCAAATCATAGTCATGTATATCTGAAATAGCTTACCTAGCATGTGTAATTCATGAACTAAAAAAACTACATAGCTAGGGTTCTGAATTTCATGCAAGAGACTAAACAATAACATGATAATCTGATTTAGATCATTCTAACAGCTAAAACCCAACAATTTCA
This sequence comes from Solanum piurae, assembly GCA_029582685.1. Lineage (NCBI taxonomy): Eukaryota > Viridiplantae > Streptophyta > Magnoliopsida > Solanales > Solanaceae > Solanum > Solanum piurae. Next base: position 34,847 of record JAJOOO010005395.1, on the reverse strand, counting down.
AACATTCAAGAAACCCTAGGTCTAGATAATATCAAAGGAATTAAGAATCTGACAGAAATCTAGAGACCTAATTGGCGAAAGGAACCTATTAGTGAAATCCCACATACCTGGTGACGAAATTCATGGAGAAATCTTTTGATTTTGTGGTTGGGACTGAGGAAAACCTTGATGCATGTTCTTGAGAAGCTATCGCTTGAATTCTCTTCTTTTGCTCTACGTTTTGCTTGATTTAGGTGAACGATTGATTAGGGTAAGTTCTAATTAAGTTGTCGGGATAAAACTGACCAAAACTACGTAGTTTAGGGGTTAAACGACGTAGTTTAGGTGTCCAACGCATAGGGAAAAAGACCAAAACGACCCTACTTAAAAATCTGACGCAACTGACCACGGCCCCTCTAACAGACCGTCAAAGGGACCATGGACCGTGAAGCTAGTCGTGGTTCTGGGGTTCTGGTGTGGCCTTCCACAGGCACCACCACGGCCCATTGTCAGGACCATGGCCTGTGAAGGGTCCCGTGATCTGACGTCTGGGCCTGGTGGACTCTGCCTGGCTCCCACAAGTGCTAATACGGCCCGTGAGGTGGTCCACGTCCCGTGAAGGGCTCTGTGGTCCACCTCTGCTGGAAAGGTGTTGAGTTCACGGGCAGGTTAACGGACCGTGGTCCCTCTCACGGTCCGTGAACCCTGTCGTGGTTCACTGGTTTTGGTGTTTTTCTGCTGCACTTTCTAAGTCTGATTTCCAAGGTGTTACATATATAAATGGTAAAAATGTGCAAGTAAATTACACATTTATAGAAAACAGAGGAGAGTATATTAGTCATAATCAATTGTTAATTATGACCTGTTTTTCTCTCTTAAACTATGGAATTCTATAGTTATATTTTTCCTTCCTTGAAAAAAAGGATTAAAAATAGTATATCAAAATAACCCTTCATGATCTCAGATGCCACAATAAATTGCAAGCTAACCAATATTCAAATAAATAATCCATGTAATAAATAGATTTATTTTAGTGAAAGAAAAAATAGGGAATTTAAACAAATGTTTCGCGAAATTAAAAAATCGTGCTCTTTGCTTACATAACCATTGCCAACTGTCAGAAATTTTGCGATAAACATGGTGGACTATTTCAGGGTAATACCCTCCAGCCATTTATCCTAAACAGTTGAGAAATGGTGCTATAAAATTAAGATCTTAGTAGCCAGTGCCAGTCCACGAAAGTTCAAGATTTGAAAATGCATGCTCCAAGAATGTTTTTTACTTGAAGTGAACTGAGTATGAGGAGACATCATTTCCCTGTTTTAATTATAATATCAATTGAATGAGGGTACATGTGTCACTCAAAGTGAAGTGAGAATAAGCTCATGACTCTTCCTAGATTCACATACCATTAGAATTATTGTGTACATGTGTCACCGGAAGTATACAGTGAATTAATGCCTTCTTTGCATTTTACACCCTAAATGTGTGTTTTTATTTGTGATTTCCATCATTCCCACGCCTCGAGCCTACACCCTGGGAGGGATTGGCACTCGAGAACCATTGCTGGCCCCAAACGAACCCTTGGCCTGGCTTACTTACTCAACGGAAGACTTCAACATAAGAAACATAACTCATGAAATAACTTAAGAAATAATAACTTAGCCAAGATGGAAAATCAAGTTTTAAACGTATACAACTGAAATGAATAAGACTAAATAACTATAACTATCTATCTATCAAGCCTCTAAAACAAAGAGGGATGTCATGACAGGACCCCTGCTCATCCTAACAACTGAAAATTAGAAAGAAATGTAAAAAGGAGCCCTCTGGAAAGTAAGGAGGCTCACCAATAGACTCTGAGTGCTCAACTGGATCAGCGAGGCACTGGATGCTAATCCTGGTTACCTGCTCTACATCATAAGATGATGTAGGCCAACTGGCATCAGTACATTGAGTGTACGAGTATGCGAGTTGGAAAGCTAAACACAACATAGGCTTGAAAAGAATCTGAAAGGAACAATTACCTTGGCTTTACTCAACTCTTGAATAACTTAACTCAATATAAAGAAATAAAACACATTCAATATGCAGAAAGCTTTTAAAACAGTAGAAAGCAACTCAGTTCGTTAAAGAAATACAATAACAAACTCAACTGTACTCGTGAAATAAAGTAATATAGTTTCTGTGGGAGTTTCTCTAACAGATAACCACCACTATGAGCCTAAGTTGTGATACATCATCTAACTCACGCTGCCATAACTGTCCTATAATTTTCCATCATATAGAACGCCTTAAATAAGTGGATCCACTAGTCTATGCTAAAAAGTACTTGAGGAATCATCTAAAAAGTATGACCCTTTACTACCCATGATGGATACATGGTTTATGGAGACTTCAATTAATATGAACACGCATCCCCATATCGGTGTTCAATACTACTTCCAAAAATATACTTAGCTCATATGTTATAAAACAAAACTTCTTTCTTTGATTTGAGATAATTACTCAAAATTTAGCTTAAAAGCTCTCTTGAAAATCGGTGTTTCCCTTTCTTGTTCAAATGTGAATTTTTTTAAAACTATTGTGAATATGTAGTTCCCTTATAACTTTTGGAGAAATGAACTCAACTCTTTACTCTTTGCTTAACTTGGAAGTGAAGTCTTAAAACCAAGTTAAAATGTTTGTGAAAGACTTTTGAAAACTTTATAAACTTCTCTTGACTTGCTTCTTAACTTCTAAACTTGACTCTTAACTTTTCTTGAATTGAATTATGGATTCAAAGTTCATGATCTCATGTTTGTGGATGATTTCATGATGTTTAGATGTACCTAAGAGTGTTGGAATCAACAAGAAAACATAGGTACATTGCTAAGGAACTAGTACGGAAAGTTTGGGAAGAAATGGGAAGAACTGGCGTGCTTGGCACTCTGAGAGGCATGGGGCGCCCGAGGGAAAACTTCAGAGCCTGACCTGGGGCGCGCTGGCTGGTGTGGCACCCCAAGGGTGAAACCTCAAAGAACTCTTTCGGGCGTGCTGGCTGGCGCGGCGCCCCACCCCTTTACCTAGATATTTGACGATTTTTCTTGCTCGTTTTTCAACTCTAAACCCTCTAAACTACAATGGTTCTTTTCCCAAACACTTAGAATCGAATAAACCCACAGTATATAAAAGATTCAAATCGAATTCACACCTAAATACATGAATCAATCTCAAGAAACTTCAGCAATCAAGAACCCACAAGATTTCAAACGATTTTCATCATGAACTCATAGGATTTACTTTTCAAATTAATATAACTTTGCTGAATTAAATCATGTTTGGTGCGTGGGTGAACTAACCCAATGCTATGTGATCTCACATACCTCGTAGGGATCACCCCTTGACGAAATCCACACACTAAATCCCTACGAATGACGATCTTGGGTCTTTTCTCCTTTCTTTTCCTCTTACGTTCTTTCTCCAAAAACCCTAACTCTATTTTTCAAAAGCGTAAACTGAATCCTGTCAGTTTAAACCTTAAAAATATTACCAAAAACGAATTAATTAAGTTGGTTATGGAAAAGACCAAAGTACCCTTCCAAAATCTGGATTGGACTTTCCTTATTCGAACAACCCAACTTCCAATAGACATATCTCACTCATACGAACTCAGAATCGCACAAACTTGGCGGCGTTGGAAAGATAATTCAATTATATTTCCTACGGTATCTAGAACAACACATAACTCATCTTAATCTAGGATTTATGATCGGTTGAAGTTGACTAAAACTCATTTTTAACTTAACTTAAACAAATTTCCAGATTTTCATTATTTCCAAATATCCCTATTTCCAATTCTTGACTTCTTCCTAGTTATTTCAATTTTAGAGATGTTACAATATCTCCCCCTTGGGAACATTCATCCTCGAATGAGATTACTCTTACTAGACTAAGGGCGTAACATCAACCATTCAGTTCAAACACCCAACAAGAAAATACAAAAACAACATGCCAACTTATAAATAAATACCAAGAAAAGGATTAGTACCTTAATTTGGAACTTCTCCGGATTCGAAGAGATGTGGATATATCTTCTTCATGTCCTCCTCAGATTCCCAAGTAGCTTCCTCAAAAAATTGATTCCTCCAAAGAACTTTGACTGATGCTACCTCTTTTGTCCTCAACTTGCGAACTTGGCGACCTAGAATCTGAACAGAAATCTCCACATAAGACAAGCTATCCTTGATCCCAATATCTTCGGTTGGTTTGATCAATGAATGATCTCCCATGCACCTCTTCAACATGGAGATGTGAAACTTTCGGATGAACCGGTGCGAACTCTTGTGGTAGCTCCAACTCATAAGCTACATTACCTACCCTTTTTTATATTCTTTAAGGGCCAATATACAGGGACTAAGCTTCCCTTTCTTACCAAAACTCAAAATTCCTTTCATGGGTGAAACTTTCAAGTATACCTGATCATCTACTTCAAATTCTAACTCCTTTCTCCTCACATTAGTGTAGGATTTCTGACGACTCTGTGCCATTTTCAACCTCTCTTGAATCACTTTCACCTTTTCCATAGCTTGATGAAGTAAATCTGGTCCTATCAACTCTACTTCACCAACTTCAAACCATACAATAGGAGATCTGCATCTTTTCACACAAAGAGCTTCATAAGTAGCCATTTGGATGCTAGAGTGGTAACTATTGTTGTAAGCAAACTCAATGAGAGGTAGGTGATCATCCCAATTTCCCTTGAAATCAATCACACAATCCCTCAACATATCCTCTAAGGTTTGAATAGTGTAATCTTCTTGACCATTTGTCTGAGGATAAAAGGCAGTACTTAAGTTCACCTTTGAACCCAAGCCTTTTTGGAATGACTTCCAAAACTGTGCAGTAATTTGCGCACCTCTATCTGATATAATCGAAACAGGGACTCCATAAAGTCTTACTACCTCTTGAATATATAACTTGGCATAATCCACTGATGAATGGGTAGTCTTTACCGGCAAAAAGTGGGTTGATTTTGTCATTCTATTGACAATCACTCAAATAGAATCATGCTGCCTGCGAGACCTCGGTAAACCCGTGATGAAATCCATATTAATCATCTCCCACTTCCATTCCGTAAGTTCGATATTCTGAGCCATAGCATCGGGCCCTTGGTTCTCTACTTTAACTCGTTGGCAATTCGAACACTTAGCAACAAATTCTGCAATGCCCTTTTTCATACTACTCCACCAATAAACCTCTCTCAAATCGCGATAAATCTTGGTGGAACCCGGATGAATGGAGTATATGTAGCTATGAGCTTCCTTCATGATCCTCTCTTGGATTTCATCCACCCTTGGTAAACACAACCTACCTTGATACCTCAAAACACCATCTCCCTCTTGTTCAAAAGGCAATACTTTTTGCTTATGAACATTTGCATTTAATTCAAGAAAAATAGGATCTTGTTCTTGCTTCTCTTTTACTTCTGATACTAATGATGATTGATGTTTGCGTAATCAAGACCCAACTTCCAATACAAGTGTCTACGATCGTGCAATAGTATAATAACCTAATCAAGGGTTGGGGTCGAGTCCCAAGGGAGTGGTGGTGAAAATTAATAGAAAAATAAAATTAAGTTCTAATTAGTCATAGCTAAAAGTGTTGTCGAATATAAACATAACAAGTTAAATAGGGTGACACAAGCGTCAATTATGAAATGGGGGTTTGTAAGCAAGAAACAACAAAAATAGTGAAAATAAGGAAAAATACAAGTATGGAGACGGGATTCTTGGGATGTGATAGGAATATGGGATAGACTAAATCATTGGGTACATGCTTTTGATAGTAAATTCATTGAATATTTGTGACTAGGCTAGACTTTAAAGGGTATAAGCTCTCTCTAGAGCAACTTACCCCGTTTCAAGCGGGTTCCTCTCGGACAACCACTTGCCATATGAAGAACAGCCTCCACCTTAACCCACTCACTCTCTTGAGCTGAGTGTGCGGACATGGGACTAGGGTTCACTCTCTCGAGTTGAATCTCTTGTCGACCCACTCGCACTGGCCATCATTTAGCGGTCTTAGTTTTATGATCTCTCTCTCGAGCAAGCCAAAAACACATATATGAGACTATATTTGCAACTATAACTTCATTAAGTTCATCCACAACCACTTAATGAAATCACATTTAAACTACGAATAGACTATCAGCAAGCAAGACCCAACAACTAATCTAACCCATATTCACAAAATCACACCCCAAGAATTGGGGTTTTAGCCACGCATGTAAAAGAGATAAAGAAGTATACCAATCTCAGTTTCCATCAATGGGTATGCAATATTAAGTCTTAAAAAAGGAAAAAAGTGAAGAATCCAAGAGACCCAAGTCCAATTTCTTGAATTTTAAACCCTTCGAAAGCTCCAAGTTCTTCAAAACCCTCTCCAAAACTTAGAGAGAATATCTCCAAAACTCTGTCTCAAACTTATTAATCTAAAAATTAGATAAAATAATGTAAAAATTTTCTTCTAAGAATAAAAACTGAACTAGTATTTATAGTTTTCAGAAAATGTGATCTGAAGGATTGTTCGACGACGTTATTCGGGATCGCTGATGCATTCGGCGATCCACCATTTGGTCTACTTCATCGTCCTTCATCATTTTCCTTCAACATCTTTGTGTCCTGGCTCATTGGGCGATGTAGTACTGTTTCGCAGAGTCACTCGGTGATACGCCAACTGCTCATTTTCATCGCCGATTTGCTCCTTTCCTTCAGGGCTCAGCACACTGGAACAAAAGGCGAATATGTGATATGTTGGAGATTCACCGAATGTGTTCGGCGATTCACAGATCTTCATTTCTTCGTTCTTTTAGCTTCTTTTGCTCGTTTTTGCTAAATAGTGTCCCTGCTTTCCCTCAAACTTCAAATACCTGAAACTTAAGGGTTTTCATTAGATATCAAGATAAAACATGCATTTGAGGACACTAATTTGATCAAAATATAGCCCTAAATGAGTCCAATATGTGGACTCATCAACACCCCCAACTTAAACTTTTGTTTGTCCTCAAGCAAACTCAAGTTCAGTCATTCAAAAAGGGTGTCTTGAACAGTGCTACACAAGACTCGATCATGAATGCACACAACAACACTCAATTTACTTATGCAAAGATCACTTGTGCACTCATAGATTCAAATAATGACTCACCAATATCAAAGAATCTCATGCTCACAATACTTGCCTCAAATGCAAGTTCAAGCTCAACTAAAGTGTTTGAATGCCCTCACAGAAAGAATGATTCCACAATCCCTCATAATGACTTAATCATCTAAAGTTTAGGAATCAGATGCAACTCTCACACTCACAAAGATGAAAACAATGCATGCTTTCAACCATAGGTTTGCCCGTATTTTCCAATTAACATTTGTTTCAGCTTTCTCAAGATCAAAAAGGTCTTTTCAAGGCTTGTAATGGGGTTGAGTTCAAATGTATGCTTATTTAGGCTCAGTGACTTTCATCCTCATAAATTTTGGTACTCATAACACTTCCTTTCCTTTTCCTTCATCATTTTGTTTAGTGCTCATAAGTCATCCTATTATTCACTTCCAATGGATTTTTGGAAACCCCATTTTCTTTGTATTTTCACAACTTTATTTCACTTATTTTTCAGTTTTTTTTTTTTTCTTTCTTTATTTCCTTTTTTTTTTGTATGGAGGGGTTCCATTATGTCACGACCCGAGAGCACCCCCTAGTCGTAACCGGCGTACTTGACCCCGAAGGGGTCTCATACAAGCCTCATAGCATAACTTGAACATAAGGGCATAGGAAAATTGTGGAAAATTTAAAACTTTTCTTTACAATCGAAGACTTTATAAAATGAGAGAAACTATGATACTCTGTCTCAAACCATCTATAACATTTAGAATAACAAACTCTTTAACACAAACTTAGGGACACGACCCTTTACATAATAAATGTTAGGGACACGGACCTTACATCAAACTAAAACATAAAGATAAACAATAAAGGACATTTGGTTAAGTCCTCGAATACTCTGGGGACTCACCCATCTTCTTCTTCTTGATCTCTTATGGACCTAGCCACAAGGATAGCATCCAATATCTACAAAGCCTACACTTATAGAAATTTAGAAGAATGGGGTTAGCACAAAAAATACTAAGTATGGAAGCCATGCAAGAAAAATCCTTAAAACATGCATAAAAGGGACATTTTGTTTAAAACCATGCTTCATGCAACTTTTGAGCATCATCTTTGAAATAGTAGGAAAATGTAGTTCATAGGACAAACCAAGCACAATTCATCATAACATAAAGGATACCATCATAATTACAACACAATCTCCAACACAACATAATGCATACTCCAATTATCACAATACATAGTTTTACATGCATAAGTACATACTAAGGTCATGTCAACATAATAAAACTATCACATGGGCAACGCTAAGCTACACTTGTGCAATGCATAGATATGATACCATAATCCTACCTAAACTAAGTCTCACTTTTAGGCTACCACAATCATACATAACATAAGTTCATACCAACATATAAGCAACCTAAAGTAATACTAGTGCAATGCAAAGGTAAAGTCCCATAACCCTACCAAATGCTAAGTATCAAATATAGATCACCACAACATACATATCTTGCTTTTACCTTAACAAATTCAATCAAACATAAGTAAGGAGACATTCATGATCATAACTTGTAACAAGTAAAGTCAACCTTAACATTCATTCAGATCATCCATTCATAGTTCATTAGTCGTCATAATATAAGAGAACCTAACCATAACCTCTCTTAAAGTCCACTTATGAAATGTATAGATAGCATCCCATACTACCACCCATACTAAGTAGTACCTCTTAAGAAGTCATAGTTAGAGTCCATGGTGTTATCATAGCTCGTATTCATTTCATATAGGGAATATTAACTTTAACCGACGTAGACCATGTGAGCTACATGGAATCTGGTGTCATATAACCCCACACCGAAAGAAGGCATTCTACTTGCCAAGGTAGAACTACATGAATACCTATCTAGGTGGATGCACTAGCTAATACCTACGGGGGCACGCAGTTATGGGATATGGAGATTGCTACTAGAAACCTTATACTACTAACGTGCGGGTTTCCATCTCATGAGACACCATAATGTGAACCTCCCAACTAGTAGGAAGGAACCAATCTCATATTCATATCCACTCAGTGCTAAGCATAATTCCCTTTAAAATTCATTTAAGTCTTTACTTAAGTTTAGGTTCATTTAAGACTGCCTTAGGCATTCAAACCATCATATACCATAATAGCTCATAGATTGATTAAATAAGAACTTCCTTTCAACCCTAGAATCATCAACTTGTGAGAAAACCTTTCACATCATACAAATGGTGCTTCATGATAATAACCTTTCATTCAACACAATATCAACATATCATCATCCTAGATAATTGATTCATAATCAAGTGTAAGGGTAAGGGAAGAATGACCTTTTCAACAATACCACAACATACACAATAATCATAGGACCTTTACATCATGCCCATCAAGGGCTATGGACCAACTCATCCCAAACATATAGAAATAGCACATTAGATAAGGGAATACCATGATCCAACAACTCATCAATACCATAGTCACACCATGATTGGCACATTATAATTCAAGTATTCATAAACATGCATATAATATCATGATCAAGTCAATTCATGTTTAGAAGCATTGCCCTAAACAAAAGTTAGGTGATCTAAACTAAGTCAATACATGAAGAAATTCATCATTCTTGGAGGATCACATATAAACCCTCAACTAGCCTCTTCCATGGCACAACCCTAGACTATATCAATTAACCTTAGAAATCTTAGATTAATCAACTATACATGTAAAACCACACTTATATCATGCAATTACATCATAATTAACTCACATCCAATCAATTGGACCCACTTGCAAAACCATCACATAATGTAAAGAAGAACCATATCTAGGGTTGGGGGTCTCATGATAATCTTGAAGGATTCAATTTAATATAATCTAAAATCAGTAGTATAACCAATAATAAACATATTTCCATGTACACAATATCAATTGACAAGCCTACATGATCAATCAAACTAACCCTAGTTCATAATTTGGGAAAAAGGGGAAATCGTGGATCATATGGGGATTTTGTTCATACACCATCAATATACCATAAATCCACCCAAAAATCGTCATATCTAAACATAAACAATCATAGTTGAACAATTTAAACGTTTTAAGAAGGTGACCCATGATATTGATTGAAAACCTAGAAATTGGGGAAGTTTGAAAACTCAATTTGAAGGGCTTCTTGGTGAAAGCAAACCAAGAATGAAAACCTCCATACCTTAGGTGTGGATTCCCATCAAAATCCTATGAAAAAAGCTTCCATCTTCAAGCCCTAGGTTGATTTCTTCCTTTGTTCTTTAATGGGGGTTCTAGAGAGAAGATTTTGGGAGGGAAAAGACGTTGGGTTTTGATTTGGGGTCTTGAGTTATGATGAGTTAATGACTTAGTTTAGGGTCTTATTAACTATTTATAGGAGGTTATTTGACCACTTAACCGACCCCCTAAGCCCTTAATTAATTAACTAACTTAATTCCCAGACCCCCAACTTAAAACTAAACTTGCCAAAACTGGCAGTATCTACGGATCCCCATCCACGGACCGTGGATGGGTCTAAGGGCCTTCAATGGGTCTCGTGGTTGGGGACAGACAGTCCTTCACTATTTCGGGAATAACTTTTTACTCCGAGATCGGAATAGGGAAAACTCGGTGGAGTTTGAAAGAGGACTCAGAGACCTTTAATTGGATAGGTAATGGCCCACGTAATTCATTTTGAGCTATGATATATGACTATTTGAAGTTGACCCTAAACTCCTAACTTAAAACTAAATCACTAAAAACTGGCAGCACCTACGACTTGACCATTCACGGACCGTGGATTAGTCTAAGGGGCGTGGTTTGGATCCGTCGTTTGGACCTGAGGCCCAAACCTTGCAGGGTTTTGCAGGCCTGACCTACACCCATGACCTACGGGGTGTAGGTCAATCTAAGGGGTGTGAATCATGGGAGTAGATCAAGCTGTTTTGACAGTTTTTTGGGCAATGTTGGGGTCCTCCTCAAGGACCCCTTGGGTGGTCCTTGGGGAGTCGTACCCGGACATTTAACCCCTAAACATGTCATTTGAAGTACGGGAGCCATTTATCTTGATTTTAACCCTCATACAACACTCCAAAATTCCACTACAAGACACTACAACACACTAGTTCAACTTACTAGTTTCCGGGCGTTATAGTCGTGTCTTGACGTTTAACCTCTAAACTTCTCAACCTGAACTTGGGAACCATTTAACATCATTTAATCAAGTTTCCAACTCTATACTCGCACATGAAGCTCTAGTTTCACCTACTATATTTTAGTCAAGCTTTAGCTAGGTCTTACTAGATTTTTTTGGGTTGCTACATTATCTCCCCCTTAGAAACATTCGTCCTCGAATGACACTTAAAACACATTAGGGGATTAACGACTCAAGACTAGCAGCCCAACATGCATGAAACATCACATTAATGCACAACCCAAAACACACTATTCACAATGTGTACTTATTCAAGGAGGAAACATCAACTCCAATTCAACATGATCAATGCAATATAAGGAAGTAGGAACTACATCTATCAGCCCAATATGCATGATATGGAATATATCTCATGTTCATAGGAGAAACTACCTTCTCCTAGTCATAACATGCTCAACATCCCCTCATGGAATTCATATGCAAATCATTTTCAACGAGCATTTCATTTAAGGAGGAATTTTCAACTCCTAACTAAAACATGCTCATATAACCTTTCCATGAAATACAAATAGGCAACTTTTACTCAAAGCACTACACATGAGGAAAAACCATTCACATACACTCATTTCTTTTCAAATTTCATGATTGTTCATCATATAAAGAAGTCATGGCGACATATAAACACATAATAACATTGCTAGCTAGGCACACCATCTCCTCCCTTGGGAGTGTGCCTATACCAACTATTCTAACATCTTAAATCACATAATTATATGGGGAAATTACATTTTCCTCTAAAAGCAAGCTCAACACAACAATATGGAGGCAATGTGCCATTTCATCAAAAGCATAGCAAAGCATGTTCATCAAATCATCTCACGAAGTCAAACATGCCATCACCATACTAAGATGCACAACAACATGAGGAACATGTAAATAATGAAAACTCACTTTATATGAAATAAGAAATTATTATTTTTCATAAACATGCATAACATAAGGAGATCATGGAAATCACTAAAATACTCATGACTCCTAAACATGGAACAAGTCCAAAAAGGAACTTCTTGGTTTCAAGCTAGAATAGGAATAGAAGAAAGGGATGAGGATACAGGAACTCTCAATCAAGTTTGCTATCTAAGCACATGATCTCCTCCTTGGAAGTAAGGCCCTTACCAAAACCTCAAAAACTACTCCTTTCAAACACAGCTAAAGCTTTACCAAGACTCATTGTAACCTTATCGAGCTCTAAGACTAATAGAGGTCTAGTAATCATGCATCCAACCCCTACCAAGGTGAACAAAAGTAACTCTATGGAACAAGGAAATTATAGGACACACATAACATCCAAGACTCCAAAATCATAAAATGAGTCAAGGAGGACTTATCACCTTGAACTAGAGGAGGAATAAAAGGGAACATAAGGATATTGGGACATCTCATTGGCCATTGGCCTCCCAAATAAGTACCTTCAACCAAAACCCTTACTAAAATACCACCTCAACATACTCTTAACATCACTTATGCACCACTATTAATCTAATCCTCCAACCCATCACAACTTCTAATGGACAAGTTGGGTTTAAAAATCAAAGGAAATCTATCAACAATGCATCCCAACCTTACTAGCTTTACTCAAGATTTCATATGAGACTACAAAACCGAGACTAAACTTCCCAAACTCAATGCACTTCTCAAGGTGAGTATTTCAAGCCAAACCAAATCATGGATATCAAGGACACTCAATGACCTTACCATCTAAGAACATCACCTTCCTCATGGAAGTAAACTTATACAAACTTTTCTAAGCACAATTTCTTTCAATTCTAAGGTCGGGGCAAGTCATCACTAAGTTATTACATTCATCACACAAGGTGATTCTAGACCATGGTGAATTACACTACTATCCTTTTTAGGGGAATATATTCACTCAACAAATATAGGCATTACTCAAACACCCTCTTTCATCAAACTTATACAACCTACCAAAATTCAAAATGGTCAAGTAAAATTCTACCCTCAATATCATGAAACAACTATAAAGCCCATTCACATTAAGGACAACATCAAGGTCTAGCTTATCAAGTCACAAAAGGCAAGTAACACCGGAATCTAATAAAACATAACACATTCCGGAACCACTAGGAGGAACTTTTGTTATCCTCTATCCTTAAGCACCGGGCAATTTCTCATTTTCCAAGGCAAAACCTATAAGGAACCCATACCATCACCTTTGGTGAGATCTACCAACCAATCAAACCTAGATATTATCTAAACACCCTTTTCAAAATGACCATACTTAAGATCAATCTTAAAAGACAACTAACCCTTTGAAGTTGGTCAAAACTTACACTTCTTCTTCTTCACCTTAACTAGGTGGTACATGTAACCCTCAAAGTCAATCTTAAGACAAAACATAGTCCAAACATATGGCATAGATCTTTCCCCTCTTCCACTCGGAAAAATTCATTTAGGGACTAACAATTTGGCTATAGGGGTTCTAATATCACATAGGAACATAACAATAACACTACCAATCCAACCTAAGGATGACATCTAAATCTAGCATATCAAGTCCTATCTAGTCACATAACCAAAATTGGCATTTCAACCAACACCTTCTCTCTTGCTCATTGCAACAAGAGCCCTACGAGTAGTCACATCTAGAAGACCACCAATTAGAGAGAGAGACCTTATAGAGTTAAACTCTATGACATGACTAGAGAATGAAGAAGTGAAACTTCCTAACGTCCAATAGCCTTTCGCTCATAGATGTGTCACGACTCACACCGATGAAAAAGACTCTACTAGACGTGGTTTGAGACATCCTAATACCTTCCCAAAAATGTATTCTCTAATACCATGTTTGTCACAACCCGAGAGCACCCCCTAGTCGTAACCGGCGTACTCGACCCTGAAGGGGTCTCATACAAGACTCATAGCATAACTTGAACATAAGGGCATAAGAAAAATGCGGAAAATTTAAAACTCTTCTTTACAATCGAAGACTTTATAAAATGAGAGAAACTATGACACTATGTCTCAAACCATCTATAACATTTAGAATATCAAATTCTTTAACAAAAACTTAGGGACACGACCCTTTACATAATAAATCTTAGGGACACGTCCCTTACATCAAACTGCAGCGGATTATTTGGTGACATTAGTCGGAATCACCGATCAACTCGGCGATTCTCCCTTAGGTGCAGTTCATCGCCGTCTTGCACCATCCTTCAACATCTTTATGCTCTGTGTCATTGGGTGACATAGTATTGCTTCACGGAACTATTCGGTGACATGCCGACTGCTCCTTTAATCACCTTTTGATCCACTTCCTTCAAGGCTTCGCGTACTGGAACAAAGAGCAGAGTGCGTCCCTTTGGCGATTCGCTAAGTATGCTTGGCGATGCTCAAGCTTCAACTTCTTCGTTCATTTCAGCCTTTTTGTTCCTTTTTGCGCCTAAGTGTCCATGCTTCCATTAACACTTCAAATACCTGAACCTTAAGCATTTTCATCAGATATTGAGATAAAATAAGCATTTGAGGACACTATTTCTATTAAAATAAAGCCCTAAATGAGTCCAATTTGTGGACTCATCAACACCCTCAACTTAAACTTTTGCTTGTCCTCAAGCAAACTCAAGTTCAGTCGTTCAAAAAGGATGTCTAAAATAGTACTACACAAGACTCAATCATGAACATACACAACAAGACTCAGACTAATTATGCAAAGATCAATTGTGTACCCAAAGATTCAAGTTGTGACACACCAATATCAAAGATGCTCATGCTCGCAATACTTGCTACTAATGCAAGCTCAAGATCAACGATAGTATCTAAATACCCTCACACAAAGAGGTTAATCAATTTAAGATCAGGAATCAGATGCAACACTCACACTCAAAAAGAGGAACACAATGCATGTTTTCACCCATAGGTTTGCCCTTATTTTCTAATCGACTTTCGGTTCGGCTTACTCAAGATCAAAAAGGTCTTTTCAAGGCTTGTAATGGGGATGAGTGCAAAGGTAAGGTCATTTAGGCTCACTGACTTCTTCATCCTCATGAGATGTGGTGTTCCTAGAACGTCTTTTTCCTTTCCCTTATCATTTTTTCTCCTAGTTCTTCTAAGTCATCCTTTTATTCACTCTCCATGTATTGCTTGGAAACCCAATTCCTTTCGCAGTTTTATTCCAAATAAATTATTATTATTATTATTATTATTTTGAAGGGTTTCCATTTTGTTTTGCAATACCATGGGTTAGAAAGACTTTTTCTTGCACTTCTTGACTTCTCCTTGTCCTTTTCACCGCACACCCAACTTAGGCTTTCGGCCTAATTTAGCTATTCACTAAACCACAAATCAAGAGGATTTTAGGTAGTGGGTAAAGTAAGGTCTAGGGTTCATCAAGTTTCTTCCAAAGAAAGGTAAGGCTCAAGGGGTGTTCAAAAGAGTTTCACACACTCACGGGTAGAACAAAAAAGAGGTATATGTCAGATTTGGCTCACACTCTTAAAAGTTTCCTAAGATCATCTCAAGAGCACACCTTTCTAAATCAATCAGACTAATGGGGTAAATTCTAGGTTTATTCATGCATGGTTCAAAGTAAGCTCATCACACAAGGCATCGACACTTAATTTAAACAGGACTACACATTTTCACTAGTCTGCAACAGTCATTACAAGAGAATCAATTTGATAAATGGCTAATCACTACGAGATGCAAAGAGTTCACATATTGTCTATGCAACTTCATTTTGCCTCATCGTAACCGCACATTCATGTTTCTTCAATTGAGAGCACTATTCAAGTCATCAGTATTGATCGGAACCGAGATTTAAATTTTGCAAAAGAAAAGCCACTTTCAACACATGAGAGGTAGAAAAAATTTTGAAGGGTCAAAATCAAAATCATTTTTGCAATTTAAAACAAAAGGGAGCCATGACCTCAAACATCCACAAAAAGCAGTGTCAAACAATTTTAAACAGAACAACCCAGATATATACAAAACACGAATCACAAATAGCACACAAAAGGTGAGCCTCGCCCCACCACAAATGAAAACAATTTGTTCTCAAATGCAATTTACACATAATCCAAAAGGCAAAATAAAGAAGGACAGAGAGGGAGTAAAGAGGGGATCCTGTCTAAGCAGTCTCTCCATCTGTTTGGGCCTTAGTGCCCGGAGTGTTGTTAGTCTTCTTCAGGTTCTCATTTCTTTTTCTCTCTGCTTCAGCTTTTGTAGCAAAGTTTGCCTCAACCATGTTATCCACATCATGCGCTGGTTTTAAGGCATGTATCGCATTGACGAACCCTCGAGCCCATGAAGGGATAGAAGGGTCAATGTGAATCCTTCTACTGGAACTTGCTTCCTTGCTCCCGTTCTAGTTAGCTCTTTCGAATTGTTGTGCTCTTATGTGTCTGGGTGGCATGTGTCTTCGTGTAACTTTTGATCTGGCCATGTCTGCAAAGTCTTTGAGATAATGTTAGAACATATTCGACAACCAAAACAGAGAGTTTTGTCTGCAGAACGACTAGATAACCCATTCGGCATGTCGCCGAATATGCTCAGTGAGCCACAGACAATCTGACAAAGGTCATAGTGCAGAAGGAGTTAGGGGTGCAGACAGAGGGCGATTAAAGTGTCATTCGGTGAGTCACCCAGTGCACTTAGCGATCCCATGCTTCTTGCCAAAAGTTACAGTAGTCATAAAAAAAAAGCATGATAGTAAACACGAGATGGGGTACTTAGGTGAACCGTTGAGTGGTTCAGCCAGCTCGTCACAGCTCACCGAATCACCTATCGTGCCCACTTTTGACCCAACTTTTGGAAATCGGCCTCGCAACCCCCGAAAACACAATTTAAGCACAAATAGCAAAATTTTAACCAAGACCCATAACATACGAATACCACCCATCGCACATTAACTTAACTAGATATATCGAAGAACAAGATCTCACCACATAATCAAGGTTATCGAATAACAATCGATACTTAACTAATTCTATCCAATCAGGGAGGTTCAACAGATCTTAACAATGTCAAAGAGTGTGCAAATGAGTACCATGCAAACAAAATAATTATGGCTATTAAGAAACTAACCTTTGGTACTGATTGAAATACTACCGAGAAGCTAGGCGGCAATGCACTCCGAATCCGTGCATAAATCAATGAAACAAAATACTCCAAAAGTGCAAGAAATATAAAAACTAGAGTGCTAGTGTGAGTTTGACCAGATGAAAAGTGGGGGAAAGTGAATGAAGTTGAAACTTTTAAACTTTTGGCTTGCAAAGACCATCCAGTTTTTGCCCACTCGGCTATGTTAGTCAAGCTCTCCTACTCACTCGGTGGAGCGTCGATTGTTTAGTTTTCTTCGTGATATTTACAGAACCTCTGGTTTACGGGGGTCCAATCGGCAATTTCTGTCATGATCGCCGACATGGTCGGCGATTCGCCAATAATTTCCAAAGCTTGCCAAGTTTTACAGACTCCAATGTTGACGATGTCTTGAGTTAAACGGCGGATTAGATCGGATTCGCTGACCCCTTCGGCGACTCACCGATTGAATCTATTGTTCACCAATCTGCACTTTTCGTTCACTCTCCACACTTTCATCTGCACAATCAACACACAATTATTTTATCAAAGCAAAAGAAAGCAATAAATGGTTTTGGGTTGCCTCCCAAACAACGCCTTAGTTAACGTCATGGTACGACGCAAGTTCACCTTTGAACCTCATTCTTGGGGTTAGCCATAGTATCACTCAATAAACTCCCTGGCTATCTCAGATTTGGGTTAGATGAGATATGACCCATCTGGGTCTCTAACTGCTTGATTGAAACTGAATGAGAGGTAACGGTCTGGATAAAGGTAGACATATTTTCTTTCGTGCCTTTTAGCATTTTGTCTGACCCTTCAACTTTGTTGAGGATGCGCGAGAGCATATCCTCAGACCTACCACCGTCTGAATCCTTTTGCTTTTGGCTCTCATGGGGAGGCACGTATCTATCCTTCTTCCCATCTTTCCAATTTGGAGTACGGTCACTCATTTCACGATCACGGTCGTTCCAACCTTCATCTTGAACCCAACCTTGGTTACCACCCTACCTTGGGTAATTTGATTGGTAGCCACCGCCTTGGTTGGCTAGAAAATTTACCTCTTCGTTATACAAGGCTTCAAACTTCTTTTCCTCAGGATTAGCTCCCCCGACTACCACAACATTGACACCATGGGAACCGGCCTCCATGATGTTTTTTGGATAGAATATCAAGTTGCATCATGATATTGGCCATGTTATGGTCTCTCTCATTTCTTTTTCAATCTGTTCTTTGGATAGCTTGAAAGTGAGAGGGGAGACTTGGTCCTCACGAGTGTACCATGCTCTTTTGATGGTTGTCATACCATGTAAAAGTTGGGCTGCTACTGCATACGACTGCTGCATTAAGCCTTTAGGCGAGAGTTGGTCAGTGACACCTTTGTTTACCGAATCCAAACTCTAGTAAAAATATTAAAGTAGCACATTGTCCGGCAAACCGTGGGTTGGGCATTGTAACACCATCTTTTTTAACCTTAGCCAAGTTTCGTGCAGAGATTCACCTTCTAGACGTTTAAAGCTCTGGATGCTATCTCACAGCGACATCATCTTCGAGGGAGGGAAAAATTGCACTTGAAATGCGGTCATCAACTCCTCCCAAGAAGTGATTGATTCACATGGTAGCTCGGCTAGCCACTTGCAAGCCTCTCCCATCAACGAGAGAGGAAATAGCCTTAACCGAACTGACTCCTGAGAGATGTTTTTGAACGAGAATGGTCCACACACATCTATGAAGTTTCGAAGATGCTCGTGAGGGTCCTCATGAGCCAGTCTGCTAAAAAGTCCCTTTAGTTGCAAGAGTTGCAACATGGTGCTCGTTATGTGGAACACTGCATTTCCCTCGGCTGGGGGTTAACGGATGGATCCAACACCTCCCATGAGATGGGGGCCAGTGATGTTGGGTTCATGGATATCGTTGAGATTTCCGATGTTATTTTGGTGGCCTACCTGGGTACTGTTGCTACCATTAACACTCATGCTTTCTGAAATATTCACATAACAAACAAACAAAACTAAAAATTAGGTAAGTAGACTACAACTAATAAGAACAAAAAATTTACTAATCTAAGAATTCTCAAATAACACCACTCCCCGGCAGCGGCGCCATTTTGATGTTTGCATAATCAACCACACTAACCTACGATTCGAGTGTCTACGATCGTGCAATAGTATAGTAATCCAACCAAGGGTTGGGATCGTGTCCCAAGGGAGCGGTTTGGAGAATTAATAGAAAAATAAAATTTAGTTCTAACTAGTTGTAGCTAAAGACATTAACGATTAAAAACATTTTTAAATTAAAGGGGGACACAAAAGTGTCAAATAACAATGGGGGTTTTTTCACTAGTAAGTAAAAACAATAAAAATAACAAGGAAATCAAGTATGGGGAATAGTTCTTGGGGTGTGACCGCAATACAAGTTGAGATAAATAGTTGAGTACATGCTTTCGATAGGAAATTTGCAAGATACTAGTGACTAAGCTAAGCTTTAGATGGAAATAAGTTCCCTCTCGAGCAACTTACCCCATTTCAAATGTATTCCTCTCGGACACCTATTTGCCGCATGAAGGCCAGCCTACGCCTTACCCCACTCACTCTCTCGAGCTGAGTGTTAGGATATGGGACTAGGGATCACCCTTTCGGGCTGAACCTAATGTCGACCCACTCTTTAAGCCATCAGTCTACCAGTCTTGGTATCTCGACTAGTCTTGAAACTACAAACCCTTTAAATTAAACCACAACCACTAGGTGAAATCACCATTAAAATGAATCTAACCTATCAGCAAGCAAGACCTAACAATAATATCAACACATATTTTCTAAATCACACCTCAAGAATGGGTGTTTTTAGCCACACATCAAGAGATATAAATTTATACCTTCAATGATGTTGAAATCAAATGGGTATAGAGAAATAAGTCTTGATTTGAGCAAAGAAAGAAGAATCCAAGAGACCCACTTCCAAATTGAAAGAGATGAAACCCTTTTCTTCTTCAAGTCTTCAAACCGTTACAAACTTAGAGCAAAAATAAAAAGTACTAAAATTATATTAATTGTTCTCTATTAAAAATCTGATACTAAAAATGTGATTCTCAACGAGTATTTATAGTTTTCAAAAAATTGTGCGGCAGCGAATCATTCGGCGACATTAGTCTGCTTTAGTGTAGTTCATCGTCGTCTTGCACCATCCTTCGACATCGTCGTGCTCTGTCATTGGACGACATAGTACTGCTTCATGGAACTATTCGGCGACACGCCAACTGCTACTTTAATCGCCTTTTGATCCATTTCCTTCAGGGCTTCGCGTACTGAAACAAAGGGCAGAGTGCGTCCCTTTGGTGATTCGCCAAGTATGCTTGGCGATGCTCAAGCTTCAGCTTCTTCGTTCTTTTCAGCCTCTTTATTCCTTTTTGCGCCTAAGTGTCCATGCTTCCATTAAAACTTTAAATACCTAAAACTTAAGCATTTTCATCAGATATTGAGATAAAATAAGCATTTGAGGACACTATTTCTATTCAAATAAAGCCCTAAATGAGTCCACAAATTGGACTCATCAACACCCCCAACTTAAACTTTTGCTTGTCCTCAAGCAAACTCAAGTTCAGTTGTTCAAAAAGAATGTCTAAAATACTGCTACACAAGACTCAATCATGAACATACACAACAAGACTCAGACTACTTATGCAAAGATCAATTGTGTACCCAAAGATTTAAGTTGTGACACACCAATATCAAAGATTCTCATGCTCACAATACTTGCTACTAATGCAAGCTCAAGCTCAACGAAAGTATCTAAATTCCCTCACACAAAGAATGATTCCATATTCACACAGAGAGGTTAATCAATTTAAGATCAGGAATCAGATTCAATGCTCACACTCAAAAAGAGGAACACAATGCATGTTTTCACCCATAGGTTTGCCCTTATTTTCTAATCGACTTTCGGTTCGGCTTACTCAAGATCAAAAAGGTCTTTTCAAGGCTTGTAATGGGGATGAGTGCAAAGGTATGGTCATTTAGGCTCACTGACTTTTTCATCCTCATGAGATGTGGTGTTCCTAGAACGTCTTTTTCCTTTCCCTTATCACTTTTTCTCCTAGTGCTTCTAAGTCATCCTTTTATTCACTCTCCATGTATTGCTTGGAAACCCAATTCCTTTCGCAGTTTTATTCCAAATAAATTATTATTATTATTATTTTGAAGGGTTTCCATTTTGTTTTGCAATACCATGGGTTAGAGAGACTTTTTCTTGCACTTCTTGACTTCTCCTTGTCCTTTTCATCACACCCCCAACTTAGGCTTTTGGCCTAAGTTGGCTATTCACTAAACCACAAATCAAGAGGATTATACAAGTTGTCTAAACATTTACAAGTCCAAGAAGGGCGAAAAGACAATCAAGAACCCTCGGACTTGGCGGTGTCAACATCAGAGTCGAGGTCCTCTAGGGGTAACACGACAGCCCAGGCCTCATTCAGCATAGGGAACTGTGTGTAGTCCTTTGGATCAAGTTGGGGGATCACCTTTCCAGGTGAAACACAAGAAACGATGGCCTTAATAGTCTTCCACATCCGGGCCATCAGAAGATCCCTCTCTAGACCCTTCCTCCTCTCCTAGAGCAGCTGGTGACGAAGCATCTTGACATTTAGGGCAGTGCTGGGTGGAACCGGGGTAAAGTTGGCATAGTCACTCCCCATCCTCTTTCGCACAGCATCCAGATCCACCTCGACCCGTGCACCTGAGAGTGGGTCCTCGACAACCGAATCCACGTCCGACTTACTACTGCTAGCCTTGCCCGTCCTCCTCCTCTTGCTCCTAGAAGTACAACTAGACTTGACCAAAAGAGGGTGAATGGGGGGATCCATAGGAAGTACCTCATCTGTATCAAAAAGTGGAACTCCCACTCGCTTGCACATCGCAGTAATGAGTCCCGGTCGGAAGAAGGCCTTCTTGTTACCCCGGTAAAACATCTTCCACTCTGAAATGATATGCGCTCTCACATTTAACAGATGCCTTGTATAGCGCACGCTACCACCAAGGCCCGGGGAAAGTTCACGTCAGTGCGATTGCCCGATGGTCGTATTCTCCTAGTCACCAAGTGTAGCCACTTCTTAGCATCGGGCGACCAATCTATGCTAGTAATGCCCTCTACGGTAGTCCAATAGACCTGGTCCCATTTGGCTAGCTCGATTAGTGTATCCCTTAACCAACCTAGATCCATCTCCTGCAAGTTGGCCTCAAACTCCACATTTGAGACCTCGGGTAACTCTAGTACTTCATTGATGGTGATGGCATTTAAAGGAATGTCGACTCCACGGACACGGATGACAGGGTAAGAGTCATCCCAGCGGATGGTAGAGAGAATGGCATAGAACTCCCTCACCCAGGTAGAGCGTGCATCTAGGAAACCTCAGTCAGTGGAGACCATCCGAACTATATCAGGCGAGAATGAAATGCAGGCGCCTTCTCCTCTAGCTTGTGCAACACAAAACCTCTCTCACAATGGAACCCCGTGTTCCTATTATCATGATGCCTTTCCTGACTCTCATAATCGGGAAACAGGATGAAAGGTGAGTTTCCTTCATTTTGACCAGCCATTAGAGAGCCTGCAATAAGTTGAAAGTGAGTTAGAACACGATAGGTATAGATAGGTTAAGGCTAAAATGAGAGAGGGAAAATTTCTGAGCTAAGGGTGCAGGTAACTGGTCTGGCGTATCCCGCCATAGCGGGATGAAGGCCGCCACAACGGATTTTATCTGGGATGAACACCAGGCGTGATAATGGTGACTTTTCGTCCTAAAATCTCTGATTTTGATAGAATTTCAGCATATCAGAATATGAACTACCCTAGAACGTAAATAAGCAATTATTTCAGCAAAACAACTCCTAAATTGGAGTTTTATACCAAAGGACCCTTCAACTTCCTCCACCCGTTTTTGTATTAATTTAACCATTTTTTTACAAAATTCTTACGCCCAGGACATTGTGAATACGTTGGGGACGTAAGGTAAGTACCCATGCTACGTTTTTCTAGCAAATCAAGCAACCTAGTTTATTTCGAAAAACTACCCCCAAAACCATTTATTCTCGATCAGTTAATCGTCATGCAATTATCATTAGTCTAGTAATGAAGTAAAGAGTGCAAAAGATGAGAAATTACCTTGTTTTTGTCTCTGGAAGTGAAGTGATCGAGAGGTTTTGGGGAGAATTGAGTAAGGGAGAAGGGAGAAATGAGGAAAATCATTCCTCATCTCTCATTTACTGTTCCTGATCTCCCACCCCAGTGGGAGATCTCTCGCCACAGCGGCCCCGCCCCAGCAAAAGGGATCCCACCCTGGTAGGCCAGACTGTGAAGTTGAAACACTTTTCTTTCTTCGTGTGTTGTCTCAATTTTCTTCTGGTCTTTGGGTATATTAACTTACTTGTATCAACTAGTTGAAAAGTCACCATTTGTGGTCGTGGTTCCATGATGGCCCTATTCGTTAGTTGGGCTGAGTACTCAGGAAATAGGTGTGTGATTGTCCATGCACTAGTCGTTTGGGGATGAACGAGAGATAAATTGATATCTATTGTAACGACCTGAACCGTTGTTATTTAGGAGAACCAAAAATCTAAAAAAAAATATTAGGCCATTTTTTTGCCAGAGCGGGCCTGTTGTCGCTAGAGCGGCGGCGCTAGGGGGGTAAGTTGGAGCCAGAGTGGGATAAGTGAGACATAATGCAATTAATGAGAAATCCTATTTTCTCCTTCTTCCTAAAATACCTAATTTAGTCGTAAAACACCTTAGAAACCCCCCAAAAAATTGTTGCAAGCTTGAAAAGAAGGGAAAGAGAGATTTCTAGCGTGAAGATATCGATGGATTGTGAATTTCTGGTCAAGATCACAGTCATGAATTCCAAAAACAAGAATCAAAGACCAAACCTCTGTGAAGTTTCTTGGTGCCCAAGTAGGATAGGTTTTATGAATTGAGTAGTTTAAATATGTGTTCACTGCATAATATATGTAAATCAATGGTAGAATTTATGCATAGGCCTTCGTGCACCGAATGATTTATGATTTAAACCCTAGAAGAAGCCTTAGACGATGAAGTAGGACTGAGTATGGTCGAATTAGGGTTTGCATGATGAGCATTGATTAATAATCCATTATAGGTGATGGTTGTGATTCTATGATGTGTGATGCATGTTTGTTCTTGATTCATTGTGATACATGTAGGCGTATGAATGTTGCCTTATTGATCACATGTGTCGTAAATGAGATGGATGAATTATGAATGCCATGAAATCATGGCCTATATGTATGATCTTGAGAATATACTTGTGATTGTGATTGTGATTGTGGTGTGTTGAATGTATCGGTTGCCATATTCTAGCATACTAACTTGGATCGGTTGCCACGTTTCGGCATAAACATTAGATCAGGTACCATGTTCCGGTATGATTATTGTTTGGGTTTGGGTTCCATGAGAGGACCAATGATATGCATAATCGTGTAGCTTGAGAAATATGAAGATGTTTGTTGTTCGTAAATGGTGATAATATTGTACATGTTTGATATGTGCATGTGATTATATGGTGGTGTTGACTTATATATGTTTCACTTAGTGGGTATAGGTTATGGCAGCTTATATTTGATTGTTCTGTATGTTAAGTGAACCTGTTGGGTATAATGGAAGGGTAATGTGTTCAAGGGGCGAGAGATGGATGGTAAGAGTTGTTCGTGTGTCGTAATGGAGGGAAGTAGAGGTAGTGTATGTGATGAAATATGCATAGGTGGACTTCACCTTGGGGAAAGAGTTTGGGTTTAGTGGTAAGGAAGTTTGATGTAGTGTATGTGATGAAATATGCATAGGTGGACTTCACCTTGGGGAAAGAGTTTGGGTTTAGTGGTAAAGAAGTCTGATGCAGTGTACTATGTGACCATGGTTGAGTACTATGACGAGGAAGTAAGGGTGCGAAGTGAGAGGTTAGTTGGAATGCTTGTGGGTGTAATTGGGGATTTGCTAATGTGTTATAACGATTAGGCTATGATCAAGGACATGTTAAATAAGTTGATTGAGAAGGTGGTTAGTAATCAGAGAACTGGTGTAAATTGGAAGTATTTTAAGAGAGGGCAAAGGTGGAGAAGCGAGTGATTTTATTGCATGACCTTACTAGTTGGTTTCTTATATTATGCGATGGTCGTCGGGTTGACCGATGACGCCTACCAGTACGTGTGTTTTACTGATACTACTCTTGCTATGTCTTTTGACATAGTCTGGTTGCAGGATCAGTGAGGTTTCATTAGGTGAAGACGAAGAAAATCTCCAGCAGCTTCTATTCTTCCTTCAGCATGGTGGGAGCCGTGTGTTTAGACTAGATCCTTGGGAGTTGTTAAATTACTTTACAAGTTTTAATTAAAAGTGTGTCTAAGGATACTATTTTTGAAATCATATTATTATATTTATACTTTATGCGTCTATTATTGATGAAACTGATATGGATTATCCCATGAAAAACTCCAGTAGATATTCATTATCTAGGAGTTCTGTAAATGGATTGATTTGTCTTCCAAATATTACAAAAGAATTATTTCTATGGAACCCAGCAATAACAAAGCATAGGAAATTACCTGATTTTAAACCTAGAGTGATCAATGTTTTCCATTTCTTATATGGTTTTGGATATGATTAGATTCATGATGATTATAAGGTAGTATGTATTTTTATTAATATTGGCCATCAATTTGATTTTCAAGAGGTCAATATATATAGTCTGAGAAATGATTCTTGGCGAAAAATTGATTATTCTCATAATGGGACACGATTAATTAGTTCAGGTAAGTTTGTGAATGGAAAGCTTCTATGGGCTACTACTTCTGATCTTGGTTACTAAAGGGGGTGGAGCATAACCTCTTTTTATTTGGGTGATGAGAAATGGAGAGAGGTGGAACAACCCTGCTATTGAGAGAGGGATGGTATTCTTCTATTGGGAGCATTGTGATGTAATCTTTCTATGCTTTGTCATAATTTGATTGCTCAAGTAGATATGTGGTCTATGAAAGATATGGGAATAAAGAATCTTGGACAAAAATGTTTAGCATCAATCATACTCCAGAACCAATGGATTATTTTCTTTCTCAATCTTTTTGTTTGTCAAAAGGGTGGTGAATTTTTTGTTCTGTTTGTATCAACTTTCACGATATACAATTCAGAGGATAATTAGATCAGAATTCTCAAGTCTCCTAAATTTCGTAATGTTCTTACGGTGGAAATCTACATTGAAAGTCTAGTTTATCCCGTTTCACAAAATGAACCAAGAATACAACAAGAATGAAGGCGGCAGAAGCTCTGATGATTTTAACGTGTTTAACTAATGTTGAAAGAGTTCCACCTTATGCATTTTGCAAAGTGCTATTATAATTTTTCTTTTTTATCGAATAATAGAAAAATCATTGCATATTTAAGGGAGAGATTTACCCCCCACGTCTTTATGAAAATCTTGTTTGACATTTCCTTTTTTTTTTTGCATATTTCCATGAAAAATATACTTTTTATCATTGTTGCTTATAACTTATTAGATTTTTTGGTGTTGTCTTTTTATTAATTTATTTATTTGGTCAATCAACCATTGACTTATTATTTTTTCCACTTTAGTAGTAATATTGATATTAGAAAGCTACTAATGTAAGTAGATTTGTTTTTTTCATGGAACAGACAACACAGTTCCATATCTTTCTCAACTGAAAAAAGCTTATATTACTTAGTGGACTAAAATCATTAGTCACGACTTGATGTTAAAAGAATCTAATATAAAGGATATTGCAGGGGATGACAACAAGGATTTTTAAATCAGATACAAACCATTATTAAGGATTAACACCTTAATCACACTATATAACAAAAGAGACATTTGATGACAATAGAATTTTTTTTTCAGGAAAAATATTTAGCGGTAATTGAGTTAATGTCGTTAGATTCAGAGTCGCTAAAGTCGTTAACGGTACTTATATTTAGTGTTTCTGATAAATACTCAAATTTCTTATTGACGCTATATGTATAATACAAAGACAATTATATTATTGCTTCTAAATAATTACAACAATTTTTTTATTGTAGTGTCACATGCTTTTATCGTCTACTATATACAACAATTTTGTGATGAGTATAAAAAATTCGACAACAGGGTTTGGCCACATTACTTTAAAGACTCAAAGGGACTTTCTCAAAAAGCCCAAAAGAACACTCAAGACTTAACTCTTAACTTTACCTGAATTTTAATTATGAATAAGGTTATGATTCATGTTAGGAATGATTTCTAGCTGTTTAGAAGTAGTTTAGAGTGTTTAGAATCAAAGGAGAGTAAAGGTACCCTTCGAAAGAACTCAGATGGATGAAATAACGGAGAAGGGGTGGAGCAGGAAACCTTGGCTCACTGAGTGACGTGGGGGCACCAGACCTCTCCCTACAGAGGTGTGGTTGGGGAAAACTGGATGGCGTAAGGCACCAGGCCCCAACCCAGAAAACCCCGACGACTTTGTTTGCTCGTTTTCTCACCCTAGTTATCCTAGATTTGAACGGTTTCTTCCCCAATTACTTGGATCTTATTTATCAACATAAGTACATACTAATTTACTCAATTATTCCCTCAAAACACTCACTTTCATCTCAATAAATCATCAAAATCCCAACAAAACAAGATTTAGAATGAAACTTCAAGAACACTTATCAAGAACTTAAATCTTTCAATGTTTATGGACGAATTCGAATATGAAAATCATGTTTTGCATGCGGGTGAATGAAACCAATACTATGGAAACTTACATACCTCTTAGGATCAAACCCATGGCAAAAATCTGCAACAAAACTCAAGAACCTCGACGAACGCCTTGACCCTTTCGTCTTTTCTCCTTCTCTTCTCTTCTCTTCTTGAACTCTAAAATAAAACCCTAGGAGTATATTAGGATTATAAAACTGAACATAATCAGATTAGACCCCTAAAACCTTACTAAAAATGAATTAAATCTGATTGGGTAAGGAAACGACCAAAATACCCCTCACATTTTCGGGTAACTTTCCTTAACTGGACAGCCTGACTTCAAAAGATCATATCTCACTCATCCGAAGTTAAAACTTAGCAAACTATGTGGTGTTGGAAAGATGATTCAAAGACCTTTCATTTGACATCTTATGGGCCACCTAACTCATCCTGTACTGAAAGTTATGGTCATTTGAAGTTGACCCAAAACTTAGAAGAACTTAGGAATGACTTGAATGAACTCTCTTTAATTCTTTCTGGAACTCAAGGTGTTATATCTAGTGACCTGACCTTAATACTTAAGAAACTTTAAATTCCTTGGTAAAATTCTACTCTCAACGAAGGATGGTTCGAGTCTTAGCTCAAAAAAATTCTGGGGTGTTACAATTCTCCTCACCAAGATGACTAAGATTTTGAAGTTCTTAAAAATATCCAAACGTGCTTCTTCATTGAACTAAGATATGTGTTGTGTTGCTGCAACCCTAGGTTTTACAACTTCATAATTAGCTACTATAAGAGTAGTTAGATAGCTACCATCACTCTGCTTAGAAAGGTAGAGGCCCTGGCGATTTTTGTAAGTTCCTTGATCAAACTAGGGGGCCATCAACAAGAGAGGGAAGGACAAAGGAGTTCGCGGTTAGCATCTTACAATCCCTTATTCTCTCATTTTGATAATACGAGTGAATAACCTTCTCTAGTAGGGGCATGCAGCTTCACCTTTCCCCATGCCTTGTAATCTACATATATTAAAGCAATGTCCTATTGTACATTGTTTTTTCTATGTGGAATTACTCTTTTTCCTTATCTATATTTTAGAAAAGAAGAATAGAGATAAGGAACAACGTAACTATTGCACCTATTTCTTCTACAACTATTAATATCTTGAGAGATCAAAGAAAATGTTTCATAATTATGTGGAAATTAAATTTAACTATGATATATCTATGAAAAAATTGGCATATCTATGACAAAAATTTGCACTTTAATAGGTTTCAATTCATATAATAAAGACTTGGGACGCTTTCCTTTTTCTTCAACTTTTTGGAAACACAAGCTTCAATTCAAATGCTTGGAGTTTTCTTTTTCCCGTTGCTTTTGGAAACACACACTTCAATTTTTATATGTACCTTTTCAAGTTTAAATGGTACGTTTTCAATAAGTTTTCATCAGACTTAAGAAAAGGTCTATGGGTTTGAAGTTATCTAAATTAAACTCATATTAATAGATATTTACTTTTAAGGCCCAAAAATTTAATACTTTGTTAGATCATATAATGGGTTACTTTAATGATAAAATATCTAACTATAATATATTAATATGTGAGTCCACGAAATATAAATTACTAACGATCTCCCACTTGGACTACATACATTTATGAAGAATCATACATAGATGAAACTTTATTATGCACAAACTTTTCTTATTTTAACTTAAATATCTCAAAATAATTTGGTTCATTGTTAATATCAATATTGGATCAAAGAAATTTTTGTAACATATATTCGTAACTAAACCCATCAATGGTCAGAAATATCAGCAATATCATTGACATTGATCAAATACAGAAATTACATGCAAAATGATCTAAATCATATCTATTTCTAACTAGTCCTACTTTATGACTTTAATAGTCCAAACACACTTTCTTATACCTTATGTATTAAACACAAAAGAAAGTTTATACCTTTATTTTCTAGAGTTATCAATAAACACATGAATTCATAAATTTCATAAAATTTTAATCTGTAGAGAAAATAAACTTTAACATGAAAAAATCATAAATAAAATGATAAACTCCGACTAAAGAGACTCATCATCAAATCTAACAACACCCATATGAGTCACATGCCCATGAAACACTTTAGGAGGCAAATCTTTCGTGAGTAGATCTGTACTCATTGAATTTGTACTAATATGATCAAGTGACATAAGACGACACTGAACTCTTCATTTCACAAGTATAAATTCAATGTCAATCTAGAGAAATAATACAACTTTCATTTCGAATAGAATAAGTATATCCAGATTTGTCAAAACATGAAATAGAAATTAAGTTCCATCTAAATAACGGTACAACAAAATTTTTCTCTAATTGCATATAAACATCAGTATCTAATAAAATCCAGAGACACCAATAGCCTCCATAGCTACCTTATTTCCATTGCCCACATGATGTATCTTTCAACATCAATTAGCACTCGACTCCTTAGGCAATCCTTTCTTTTCACACCAAGCAGCGTACTTGGAACACTCTTTCTTCATGTAATCAAGTTTCTTACAGAAGAAATAGGGCTTTTGATCCTTAGGCTCCAATGTTCCTTTGTCTGCAGTTTCTTCAATCTTGCTATTTTTCTTCTTATGTGAAACGGCATTAGTTCCAGAGGTAGATGTCAAATGAGCACTTTCAATCCTCTCTTGTTTGAGTGTATCCTTCTTTTGAACATATTGATCTATAAGTTTATTTAAAGTCCATTCATCCTTTTGATTATATAAAATTTTATATTGACTAAATTGTGATGGAAGAGAGATCAAAACTAGGTGCACAAAAATGTCATCTGACAACTCAAGCTTAAAGGCCCTGAGTTTTGTCATAAGATTATACATCTCCATAAATGTACTCCCTTATATTTCATTTACCCTTATATGGCATTGAAATAATCTTATTAAGAATAGTACTTGTTTCAACCTTCTTGTTAGCAGCAAATCGGTCTGCGATTTCCTTTAAGAAACCTTTGGCACCTTTATTCCCTGTTATACCACCCCTCAAGGATTTCAGAATTGAATGTTGCATCATCATTAACCTCATGTGATTCGATCTCTCCCACTTTTCATATGCAAACTTTTGTTCATTAGTGCTAGTTTCGTTCAAGTCCGCAGGACGATCAAATCTTAATAAATAATCAAGATTCATGCAACCAAGCACAATCACGATGTGCTCTTTCCATTTCTTGAAGTTTGTGCCGTTAAGCACATGAATGTTGTTCATATTGGCAGATATAGAAGATACTTTATGATAAAACAAGTAATGCTCACAATTAATCAATAAAATTAAATCATGTATATGTGAAAAGAAGTAAATTAAATAAACTGAAGTAACAATAACAAATAATTTAAAATACATTTATCAAACGCACAAATGTATACATAAAAGTGGGTCCATCTCAAGATACCTTGCACAACACTATCATTTAGTCTTTTCTTTGGACCGACACATTATTAGCATGTATTACTAAATGTATCACATATTCATGACTATCAATAGTCTGACCAAAATAATCTTCCTTTGGGATAACTATTTCGCATAAATTAAACATGTTTACATGTTCAAAGTAAATAAAATTTATGCAGTAGAGGTTACTTTGGCAACATATTATTTTCAATTTATTTACTTAAGAACTTGAAACATAAATAAAATAATGGCGCAAATTATATTTAAAAAATACAAATATTGAAAAAAAAGGAATGACACGATATCATCATTAAAATTTGTAAAAAATTGCCATATCCAAAGCTTCACCAAAATAGTTGGAAAACCAACAATGCCCAAAAAAAATTGCAGAAGAAAATAGATGTTTCAAAAATTGTTCCATTTACGGGAAGAAAAAATTTAATGAAAAAGTAACCAAAAGAAATAAAGAATCTGAAAATTACCATAGATAACCGGAAAAATAATTCACTCTAGGAATTCTTTCTCTAAAAAAATTGGAAGCAATACTACCCCGAAATTTTGACATAAGTAGTTGCATTCCTCTTGAAATACTAGGTTCAACAGAAATTTTAAAAATAATTTTTCTTGTCTCTTTAAATCCATTGATGTAAGAAGAAAACTAACATGTAAGAAATAAGTCCAACTTGGGAGAAATAATTTTGAGTAATAATCTCAAAACACAGAAAGAGTTATGTTTTTAAACATATGAGCTAGTTATATTTTGGGAGTAGTATTGAGCACCGATATGGGGGAGAATCGAGACAACTCACAGCCCCCATAAACCATGTAGCCAACGTGGGTAGAAAGGGTCATACTTTTTAGATGATTCCTAAATGCTTTTTAGCATATACTAGTGGATCCACTTAGTTGAGAGGTTCTATACCCCGGCAAAGTATAGGACAATTCTGACAGTGTGGGCGAGACGTTGTATCATCACATAGCTCATAGTGATGGTTGTCGGTTAGGGAATCTCCCACAGAGTTATATTATATTTTTATATGCAAATTGAGTTGTTATTGTATTCCTCAATACATTGAGTTGCTATCTACTGTTTTAAAAGCTTTCCATATATTGCATCTTTTATTGTTGCTTTATCTTGAGTTGAGTATCCAGAGTTGAGTATCGTGTTGTTGAGTTGAGCCCTATTTCATTAGAGTTAAGTCTCTTGTTATCGAGTTGAACTATGTTTCACTAAGTTGAGTTGAGTTGAGTTTAGTTTAGTTGAGTGAGTTGAGAAGAGGTAAGTATGTTTCTTTTTTATCAAGTTCAAGCTTATTTTTATGCTTTAGAATTCCCCTTACATGCTCTTACATTCCACGTACTGATCCATTTGGCCTGCATCGTTTCATGATGCAAATACATGTATTCAGGATCATCAACATGCGTTTCGTTGAAACCACTTGCCGTTCCAGTTAGCTATGGTGAGCCTCTTTGCTTACGGAAGATTTCATTTACTTTTCAGTTTCATCAGGATGTCGTGGGCCTTATCCAGACTTCCATCTTTTTTATTTAGAGGCTTCATAGATAGACAGTAGAGTTTAAGAAGTCTGTTTCATTTATTTTATTAAATGTTTTAAAGACTTGAGTTTTTTATTTCTAGCCAATTGAATATATTATTTTTCAGAGTTATTCTTTTGAGTTAAAGATTTTGTAATTGAGTTCAATGAATTTTATTTAGTTTCAAGCTTTGTATACTTGAGTTAGTCTTCTGCTTGTAGTCAGCTAGGATGAAGGTTCGCTTGGGGATCAGAAATAGTTCTCGAGTGCCGGCCACGTCCAGGGTGTAGACTCGGGTCGTGACACTAGCATTAATACATTGTAGAGTTTTATTCTTTTTCACCTCATACCTGAACCAAAACCCAATATGCATAAATCGTAACCATCAACTCAAAAATAATCCAGGCTTCAATAATCAAGAAATGTTGATGGTATAGCTAACTCGCAATTTGAAATAGCAAGCTCAAACAATTAGAGAGTGTATGTATATATGTAAAATAGAATAGTAAAAAAGAAAAGAAAATAATAGGCCAGGACGAAAAGTTATAAGGTTAGGTTGTAAGATTTTATGTGGAGAGATGTGGTGGTTGGAGGCATGAAGAACATGAGTATTGCGACTAATAATTTGTCAAAAACCATTAAGAAAGTACATTTTAACTACATTACATTGCATTTCATAAGTATGCATATGTTAAAGAATGAGTTTGAAGGATTAAAAATTTGTAATGAGCATGAAGAGGTGAAATTTTATGTGACGACCGCGACCCTCGTGAGTGGCACCCACACTAACCCTCCGGTGGAAGAACAATAACTATAACCCAACTGAGCAACTTAACCAAAACTAAGCATTTAAAGCTACGGAAGCAGGTTTAAATAACTAATAATTAATACGAAGTTCCTATAAACTCTGAAAGTCTTAACAAACAACTAATGAACTATTGCGGAAAACAACCCCTAGAACCTGAAAGTCATTGTACCAAAACATCTAAAGTTCAACAAGTCTAAGGAAAAGGGGTACAACCCCAACCAAACATAAGCAAACTACTAAAACATATCTAAGTCCGAAAAGAATGGACTAAGCAAAATGAAGGATTCCATGGTAGCCTGAAAGAACTGGCTCACCCTTGAAATTGGGTCTCAATCACTAATCTCCTAGATGAGGTCTATCAATTGCCGCCTGAAGATGCTCTGTACTCAAACAAGAACGAGCAAGTGCAGTATCAGTACACAACCACAATGTAATGATAGGATCACACGGCTATTCCAGTAAGCACAATATATTTATAAGAAGTCACAACATAAAAAACACGCATATACATAAATATATACAATTATCATTTATGAAGCAATGTACAATTCCACATTCTCAATAAAAATTAGATATGACAACACAGTGGTCCTCTCATGGAACACATACCCAAACTATTAGTGTGACAGAACGTGACACCCGATCCCAATTAATGTGTCGGAACGTGACACCCGATCCAATGTATGTGTCAAAATGTGACACCCAATCCCAATTAGTGTGTCAGAACGTGTTCTGACACCTGATCCAATGTATGTGTCAGAACATGACACCTGATCCAATCAACATAACTGATATACCGTGAGTTTACGGTATTTCTAATACATTTCACTTACAAGTTGTGTGTGTCTAGAGCCATTTTATATTGGTTTTTATGTGTTTTATCATGTTTTGCAGGAAAGGTGTTCAGGCGCGGAAGCTTAGAGATAG
>JAJOOO010005394.1:0-46695 GCA_029582685.1 Solanum piurae | reverse complement strand
TGTTAAAACTGAGCATTGAATGTATATGAAACTAGAAGAATTAAGGAAAAACTTGAATCTCCATTAAAGCTTCACAGAGAAACTATACAGTGAAATGAATACAATGAAGAGCACCCTAAAACTTACTCTAGAACTCATCTATATCATGCCTTATATACATCTGACTACTAACCTACATGAATGAAAATATCTTCTAACAGAATCCATCCATAACTGAATAACAGAATCCTTAACTAACTTGACAGCTGGACTAATTAACAGTGAACTAATCAGTGACTTAACATTTACATTCAGCTCTTTGCAATTTCCTTGTTGTATTCTCCAATAGTACTTGTAGAAAATTACCACCTTGAATGAAATCATCAACTACCACTTAAAAATCCAAAAAATTTAAAACAACAACCACGCATGCATCTTTATTCAATCAACAACACCATTCTACGAATGTTACTAACATCACTAGAACTTCCATGGATATTAAAAGTAAAAAACTCAGTGTCCTATCACCATTCATATATAAAAAAAACACAGAAAAACAATAAAAGGTGTTTAATTAAAGGCCTCCTTGTACGTAAAAGATCTCACCTCATTAAACAATTCAAGAAGATCAACATAATAAGGCTTTCTTCTAAAGTGGTTCTTCAGAATTCTTGGATGTAGTTATGAAGAAGTATTCCATCATTAGAAACAATCACGCCAGCCTGCGAGAATTATTAAAACAATAGTCACTCTCAAAACCGAACGTGCTCATATGCTTAAGTTGCAAACCTATTCAACGCACCATCCAAGGGAAGATGTTTGAAAGATTTTCTCACTAGTTAGTTTTTCCCACCTTCCAACAAGCTGTAATTATTAATAACAGAGAGCCCGCAATTATGAAAAGTATATATTAGACACAAAGAATAGCTAGAAGTAGAACTTCATTCCAACCACCGGGTACATTGTAGTCCAACACTTGAAACATTCACGAAAAGTATATATTAGATGCATAAGATGAAGACAAAGTCATCCACATGGATTCTGTCGACTGCTCCAGGTACCATACCTGTAAATCAACCTCTAACAGATGGAAGTACCATTATTTCATCTGGTGGACAGTTTAAATTGGAATTTTTTTCACCTGGAACATCAGGGAAACGCTACTTAGGAATATTATTCAATAAAGTTACTGTACAGACAGTGGTATGGTTGCTAATAGAGAAACTCCACTCAACGATACATCCAGCGCGCTAAATTTAACCAGACAAGGGATTCTTACTCTTTTGAATGGTTCTGGCAGAGTCATTTGGTCATCCAATTCCACTTAACATGTGGAAAATCCAATAGCACAACTTCTTGATTCAGGTAATCTTGTTGTTAGAGATGATTCAACTGAGAATTATCTGTGGCAGAGTTTTGACTATCCCACTGACACGGCTCTACCTGGAATGAAGCTTGGGATTGATCTGAAAACTGGTTTTCGTGGTAAACTAGAGGTTTTTGCTGCTTTTTGAATTAGTGGTACCTTTTTTCTGGAATCACATCTGGTAAATATCAGAATTTTTCTCTTTACATTCAATTAAGTCCATATTTTAACAGGAAGAGGAACAAGAAGCTCTGAAATGTTCTGCACTGACGAAAACAAAGATGAAGAGCTAGATTTATCGTTGTTTGATTTTGAAACTATATCTCATGCTACCAATAAATTTTCGCTGAGCAACAAGCTTGGAGAGGGTGGTTTTGGACCTGTTTACAAGGTAACAATGTTAACAAGAGCTTTTTTTGTTTACCCAAACAAACTGATAAGATCAGCAGCCATGGAAACTCAGCAATGGACTTAGCTGTAATGGCGACTTGCAAAGAAGAGAGACATATATTTTGGTGGAATGCTCAACTGATTCCATTTTCTGAATGTCCAAAGCATATATACAAAGCATGAAAAAAATATCCAACCTATCCTAACTGACTTCAAATTGAAAGCTAAACAACATATAAGATATCCAACATTTATGTGCTCTAAGCCAAAAATTTCAGCAACCTTAAGACATGAGTAATTATTTCCACTACCAGGATCTAACATTGAAATTTCCAGAACTTGAACAAAATTAGAAAAGTACTGCGATTGAATAATAAATACTTCTAATTTATGAATCAGACTCAAATTAAGCAGTAATCCACCATAAAATTCAGTTATAGACTATAAATCTTATTGCATGTTTGTATTAGGGTTCAATTTAGAGGTGTAATACATTGAATGGTAAAAGAGTGATAAACATGAACATGTTTTACTCATAAAAACGCACTGTAATACTCTAATATGCAATTGATTGTGTGAGAAGAAAATTTTCAAATTACAACCAGAACATACGAATCCAAAATTGTTCGAGATCTGAACAGAAATCATGAAGAAGATAAAGAAATACCATACCTGAAGATAGTCAGCAACATCAAAATTGAAAGCCCTCAATGTTGGAACGAAGCGAAGCAGTGGCGATGATGAAATGAATGAACTCAAAACGGGAATGTAGGTTTTGATTGAGGCGGAGCAGAAAGAATGAGAGTTTTTTTTTGGAGTATTAAAGGAATGAGCGTATAAAGGGTTTGGGGACGTTTTAATGGCATTTATTTTAGTTGCCACTAAAAGTTACTTATTCGCGGCAAAAGTTTAATTGCCGCTAATAGATGATGTTAAAGGAGAAATTAGCGGCATTTAGTTAATTGCCCCTAAATAAATGCCACTAAAACACTGTTATGTTGTAGTGCCGCTCCCCTGTTGGAGGTTCTTTCCATCACTATGTTAGTTGGCTTCATTTCATGTCCCTCTATCTGAATGGTCCATGGGATAGAGCTCCTTCCTAAGCTTGCTGCGGGAAGACGGACGGTGGGGGTAGGAAGGATCTTGAACCTGCATTTGGCTCAAAGGGTTGAATAGTGGTTTCTCCCAAGTGGGAAAGAGATAAAAAGGTATTTGGGGGGTCTAGAAAGACAGAGAGAGGTGGAGGACCGATGTCATCCAGACATGGTGGTTGTAAGCTTCCCATGCCAACCTCATTCCCTCGGAGACTACCTGAGCTAGGAAGGTGGGGTTCTAGGCTACTATCATTGCCTCTTGACCCTCTACTATGGCTGAGAAAGGTAGAGCATGGTCCTAAAGTCCTATTTCCAACCATGATTGGGGTACTGAGAGGGTGTTTGGATTGGCTTCAAAGTTGGTCAAACCTACTTTTAAGTTAGTTTTTTACTTTTGGAAGTGTTCGACAAATATAAAAAATAACTTAAAATAAATCAAAAATGACTTAAAATAAGTCAAAAACAAAAAGAAGGTTTACCCCTACTTTTTATTTTTTTGACTTAAAAGTCATTTCAGTTTGATTTTTTATTTTTGATTTAAAAGCTATTTTTTTAAGTCAATCCAAACGAGCTCTGAGTCTGCTTGAGTTGCATAAAAAATGTTCTCCCCTATCGTTATCGGAGTTGTTGGAAATGGAGGGTAGGGAACTGGGAAGAGGTTTGTTGGATTCATGTTGTTTTCCATGGCTTGGTTCGAAGTGGGTCTCTAAGTTTGTGAGAATAAAGTCCTTCTCTGAGTTGCCCTTCTTTGTTTTGATAAAAAGGGCTGCATTTTGTAGTATTAATGGCAAGTCTATTGATATAGATTCTCTGTTTATCCTCTTCGGACAATTGAATCGAAAAGCCCTTATCTGTTGTTCCGTCTTGGCTAAGTGTACACTTGAACAATTATGAGGGAATTAGATTAATGCTCTAGCATTCACTTTCTACCCAATAGATATCTCAATGCTATAAAGCACTTTAGTTTTGTAGGCAGCATGTTCTAAATATAGAATTTAAAAGACAAAACAGTTACAAACTGAAGTAAGAAAAGGAAAAATAAAGAAAGAAAGAAATACAAATTTTGATATCATGCCTTCTAACTCATAGTATGAGAACCCTATGGGTTATATATGTTGAGCTGGAGGACTTAAATGAAACATGCATGTTGAACATGAAAGATGGAGATTTAATAATATGGAGGTGGTGGTGATGGAGGAGGTGATGGCTTCTTGTAGTAGTCATTCTTTGACAAAGAAGGCACCTTGTATTCTTCTTTAGGTATTGAAGCCACCTTTGGAACAAATTAATGATACCTTTTTGTAGTTATCTTCTGAAACTGATGGCATTTTGTAGTAGTCATTTTTTGACAAAGAAGGCACCATGTATTCTTCTTTAGTCATTGTGGGAACCTTTGGAACAAGTGAAACCTTTTTGTAGTTATCTTCTGATGGCTTCTTGTAGTAATCATTATTTGGTAAAGAAGGCACCTTGTATTCTTCTTTAGGCACTGAGGGCACCTTGGGAACATATGACACCTTTTTGTAGCTATCTTCTAAAACTGATGGCCTCTTAAAGTAGTCAAATTTTGGCAAAAATGACTCCTTGTATTCAGGTTTAGCCATCGAGGGTACCTCTGGAACATATGACACCTTCTTGTACTTGTCTTCTGGAACTGATGGCTTCTTATAGTAGTCATTCTATGGCAAAGATGGTACCTTGTAATTAGTTTAGGCTCTGTGGGTACCTTTGGAACATATGACACCTTTTTGTAGTTATCTCCTGGAACTAATGGCTTCTTGAAGTAGTCAATTTTTTGAAAAAATGACTCCTTATATTCTGGTTTAGCCATCGAGGGTACCTCTGGAACATATGACACCTTCTTGTAGTTATCTTCTGTAACTGATCGATGGCTTCTTGAAGTAGTCAAATTTTGGGGAAAATGACTCCTTATATTCTGGTTTAGCCATCGAGGGTACCTCTGGAACATATGGCTCCTTCTTGTAGTTATCTTCTGAAAATGATGGCTTCTTGTAGTAGTCATTCTTTGGCAAGAATGATTCAAGTTCGGGTACGAACGATACTTTCTTATAGTTATCTTCTGAAACTGATGACTTCTTGTAGTAATCATTCTTTGGAAAAAATGACGACTTATATTCCTTTTCCGACTCTGATGGTACCTTGAAGTCTTCACTTTTGACTACTGTGGTTGGTACTTTATTATATGTTGAATTTGATGATTCATAAGAATAAGGTGATATGCCATAGTGGAGGTAGCAATTAAGAAAAATGCCAACGCACAAGCAAATTGAAGCCATTGCTTCTTCATTTGGCTTCCCATTGAGAATAATTAAATTCTAAGGTTAGATATTTGTTTATTTTGCTTTTTCTTATGTGTTTTAGAATGTAGGAATTAGGAGTTTATATAACATAACTAAGATGGTGATTTGATGATTTAATTTGGATGCTCTAAAAATTAAATAATCCAAACATATCAAAGATATTGTCGTGTTTTGGTTAATGCTGTTCCACTAAGGTTTTAAGATAATGGGAAGCCATGAGCAATTCACACACATCTGCTTGATTCACCTATTTTTAAAGTTTTAATCCAATTTTTTATTGACTTCCAAGAATGTTATTCTTTTTTTTTGTTGGTATAGTGAAAATTTGATTAAATTAGTTTTTAAAAGTTGAGATATGTGTAGGCCTAAAAAATATTGTTCATTAGTTGGTGTCCATTTATTATATGTACTTGTTGTGCACGACTTTTAATCCACATCATGGCACCACACTTACTTTTTTTAAAAAATAAAAAAAAGAGTAATTCGCAGTTGCTACTTTTTGGATGCACACTAGCTAAATAAATCCGCTTATGTGCAATATCTTACAAATCATACATGAGATGTAAGCAACTATGAGCAAGTCTGTCGTGACAAATCAACTGAAAAAGCATACGTTGGCAGAAGAAAGCGATCTCTGTCCTCTCTTATCCTTGCGAGTACCATGAATACTTTTCATTACCAAGAATGACAATATTTTGGGTTCGATTAGTTCTTGATACAAACAGAAAAAATTAGAAGCTATTGTTTTTAATGTCATATATTTAATGTTTTTTGTTATTAACTCAAATTGATTCAAATTTGTATCGTGTATGATCTATTTTTAAGAAAAAAAGTGCTCTATGAGATATTACCTCAATATTCCTTAGGATCGAACCCTACCACAAAGATAATTGAGTCGATTGACATTTTTAAAAAAAGAAAAAAACTCTCAAAATATTTTAGAAGTTCTGGCTTTAACAAATTTCATACTTTGAGCATATAACTTCTGCAATATAGATCAAATGCACCTAAACAATAACTAAATGATTAATATTGAAGGGCTAATGAAAAATTTGTGACATTTTATCTTAAGTAGGGTAATATTTATGGTCACGTTTTTTTTTATCTGATTGAAATGGTTGGCTTTATTTCTTTATCTCCCAAGAATTGTATGTTTATAACAGTAGAGATCGTTTTTTCCGATTAAATGAATTGTATTGATTCTTTTGAGTACTATATCAGAAAATTCACCCAATATAATCCTTAGTGACCTATTTTTGAAATATTATCTGATTGTTGTTATGTTCGAGAGTTTTGTTATTAATAGTAAGTGAACAAATTGGCAATTGATGGAAGAATAGATGAAAACTGCATAAACTCTCAATAAAAAGAACTTGTATTCAATTGAAATAAATTTCTCGTTCAAAATATAGAATTTAAATGACAAAACAATTACAAACCGAAGTAGGAAAAGCAAAAATAAATAAATACAAATGTTGATAGCATGCCTTCTAACTCATAATATGAGAACCCTATGAGTTATATATGTTGAGCTGGAGAAGGACTTAAATGAAACACCCATGTTGAACATGAAAGATGGAAATTTAATAATATGGAGGTGGTGGTGATGGAGAAGGTGATGACTTCTTGTAGTAGTCATTCTTTGACAAAGAAGGCACCTTGTATTCTTCTTTTGGCACTGAGGGCTTCTTTGGAACATATGAAACCTTTTTGTAGTTATCTTCTGAAACCGATGGCTTCTTGTAGTAGTCATTTTGCACTGAGGGCACCTTTGGAACAAATGGTACATTTTTGTAGTATTCTTTTGGAACTGATGGCTTCTTGTAGTAATCATTCTTTGGCAAAGAAGGTACCTTGTATTCTTCTTTAGGCACTGAGGGCACCTTTGAAACATATGAAACCTTTTTGTAGTTATCTTCTGAAACCGATGACTTCTTGTAGTAGTCATTTTTTGGCAAAGAAGGTACCTTGTATTCTTCTTTAGTCACTGAGGGCACCTTTGGAACAAATAGTACCGTATTGTAGTTATCTTCTTGAACTGATGGCTTCTTG
This sequence comes from Solanum piurae, assembly GCA_029582685.1. NCBI lineage: Eukaryota > Viridiplantae > Streptophyta > Magnoliopsida > Solanales > Solanaceae > Solanum > Solanum piurae. The sequence goes on along the minus strand of JAJOOO010005394.1, from coordinate 39,493 downwards.
TAGTAATCATTCTTTGGCAAAGAAGGTACCTTGTATTCTTCTTTAGGCACTGAGGGCACCTTTGGAACATATGACACCTTTTTGTAATTATCTTCTGGAACTGATGGCTTTGGCAAAGATGGTACCTTGTATTCCGGTTTAGGCTCTATGGGTACCTCTGGAACATATGACGCCTTCTTGTAGTAATCTTCTGGAACTAATGGCTTCTTGAAGTAGTCAAATTTTGGAAAATATGACTCCTTATATTCCGGTTTAGCCATTGAGGGTACCTTTGGAACATATGACGACTTCTTGTAGTTATCTTCTGAAACTGATGGCTTCTTGAAGTAGTCAAATTTTGGAAAAAATGACTCCTTATATTTTGGTTTAGTCATCGAGGGTACCTCTGGAACATATGATGTCTTCCTGTAGTTGTCTTCTGAAAATGATGGCTTCTTGAAATAGTCATATTTTGGCGAAAATGACTCCTTATATTTTGGTTTAGCCATCGAGGGTACTTCTGGAACATATGACTCCTTGTAGTTATCTTCTGAAAATGATGGCTTCTTGTAGTAGTCATTCTTTGGCAAGAATGATTCATGTTCGGGAACTAAGGGTACTTTCTTATAGTTATCTTCTGAAACTGATGGCTTCTTGTAATAATCATTTTTTGGAATAAATGACGGCTTATATTCCTTTTCTGACTCTGAGGGTACCTTGAACTCTTCACTTTTGACTACTGTGTTTGGAACTTTATTATATGTTGAATCTGATGATTCATAAGAATTATAAGGTGAATAAGCCATAGTGCATGTGGCAATCAAGAAAAATGCCAAAGCACAAGCAAATTGAAGCCATTGCTTCTTCATTTGGCTTCCCATTCAGAAGAATTGGATTCTAAGGCTAGATATTTCTTTGTTTTTCTTGTTTTCTTGTGTGTTTTAGAATGGAGGAATTAGGAGTTTATATAGCATAACTAAGATGGTAATGATGATTTAAAAACTAAATAATCCAAACATATCAAAGATTTTGCCATTTTTTGGTTAATGCTGTTCCACTAAGGTTTTGAGATAATGGGAAGTCATGAACAATTTTAATCACCTATTTTTAAAATTTTAATCCAATTTTTTTATTGACTTCCAAGAATGTTGTTCTCATTTTTTATTTTTTTTTGGTATATTGAAAATTTGATTAAATTTTTGTTTTTAAAAGTTGAGATATGTGTAGTCCTAGCAAATATTGTTCATTATTTGGTGCCCATTAGTTATATGTACTTGTTGAGCACGACTTATATTCCACATCAATATGGCACCATACTTAAAAAAGTATATCTTTTTTTTCTTTTTTTGTAGAAATTTTTGGATTAATTTGTAGTTGCTACTCTTTGGGCGTACACACGATAAATCCACTCATTGCAATATCTTGCAAATCATACATGAGATGTAAGCTGTTTTAAGCAAGCCCGTTTTGAAAAATTAACTGAAAAATGTTGTACCATACATACTTTTCATTACTAAGAATTACAATATTTTGGGTTTGATTAGTTCTTGATATAAACACGATAAATTAGAAGTTAGTTTTTAATGTCATATATTTAATGTTTTTAGTCATTAACTCATGTAATTTTAGGAAAGAAGTGCTCTATGATATATTAATCCATTCCCTAGGATTGAACGCCCTACCAAAAAGATAACTGAGTTAATCAAATTATTTTTTGAAATTTCTCAAAATATTTAAGAAGTTCTGGCTTTTAAAAAATTTCGTACTTCGAGCTCAAAACTTCAGCAATATAGATCAAATGCACCAAAACAATAATATTGAAGGGCTTATGAAAAATCCGTGACATTTTATCTTAAGTTGGATAATATTTCTCTTCGAATTTCTCGATTGAAATGATTCACTATTTGGTTGACTTTATTTCTTTATCTCCCAAGACTTGTATGTTTGTAACAATAGAAATCGTTCGAATTGTATCGATTCTTTTGAGTCATATGTTAGGAAATGCACCCAATATAATCCTTAGTTACCTATTTTTGAAGTATTTGATAGTTGTTATGTTCCAGCGTGTTGTTATTAATAGTAAGTGAATAAATTGGCAATTGCTGGAAGAATAGCTGAAAACTACAGAAACTCTCAATAAATAGAATTTGTGAGTTTGTGGCTAAAATCATCCTTAAATTATACCCCAAATTTAAACTACATCCTTAAAGTATCATTCTTAGCCGAAAACATCCTTCAAGTATTTAAAAGTGAACAATTTTCATCCTTTTACTTGAATTTATCAGAAAATTAACAAATCCCACAAAAATTAAGTCATCCTTAAATTATTCAATTGAAATAAACAATCCTCTGGAATATTGAAAATACAATATAATTTAATTAAATGATAAAACAATTGAAACTCGAACTAGAAAAGGAATTACATGTTATAAGAAGCAACTCAAATCAATTACTTTTTTGTTCCAATTTACGTGACATAAATTATTGTTTAGTCCATCCTCAAATGATTGTCCCCTTCTATAATTGAAAATAATTTAACTTTAAACTTTTCATTCACCCTTAATGAAATAATTTATAGTCATATATTAATCAACGAGAGTTTTAGATCACAAACTTAAAAAAAAATAAAAAAATCTTAAACTTTATGTCGATTCAAAGAGAGTCACAAAAATTGAGATGAAGAAAACCTAAAAGATAAATGTTTAATCTTCTTAATTGATTTGGTTTATTTGTGGCCTAGTTTTCATAGGATTAATTATTGGGAAACTTATCGAAACCACATACATTTAGGGGTCAATTACATTTTATTTCAGAATTTTTCTCAATTACAATTTTTTTGAATTTTTCATTGCTCTCAGATACATTTCTTGATTGTCCGATACATTACAAATGATACATTACTTTATGGGATGGATGTATCCAAGAGAGGATAGGGATTTATACGAGAGTAGATAGGGATGTATCTGAGAGGGGATAGAGATGTATCCGAGAGGGGATAGAGATGTATCCGAGAGGGAATGATTGTATCCGAGAGGGGATAGGGATGTCTACAAGAGTGGATAGGGATGTATCCGAGAGGGAATGATTGTATCTAAGAGGGGATAGGGATGTATCCGAGAGGGAATATGGATATCCAAGAAGAAATTTTTGTAATTTTTTAAATGATAGAAAATTTTAGAGATTATAATATTTAAGTTGTGTATTTATATAATTTTTCGTTAAATAGCATCTATACATAACTTATTCTACGACTCTTACGTGATTTGTACGTAAATATGACAGTGTAGTTTAGTGCAATATTATTAATATTGATGACCCGGCCGGTCGATAATTCACGAAACAACACTTGTGCATTGAGTTGAGAAATGATCTTTTATAAATAAAAACAAACATCTTCCAGAAAAAAATAATCTTACAATTAAAAAAATAATTGTGAAGGGCTACAGAAACAAATCTCTCAATACCAACAAAAAATACATTTTATATCATTAGACAAAATAAATTAAATACAAAAGTAGACCAATGACTAGACCGGTTTGCAAGTTACTCTCCATTCCTTTTTAGTTGTCATAATTCTTTTCTTGAGATTCAAACGATATAAATTTTGACAAATAATTTAAGATGTATTTTTTCATTTTATAGATATGATTTTTTTGTAATTTATAGTACTTTTTATATAGTTTTTGAATATCTAAAATTTTATTTTAAATGTAATTTAATTTAATATTAAAAATTAATCGAATTCACTCTCGAAAAACGTAAGATGATAACTAAAAAGGAAAAGGAAAATGTTTTCCTACCTACTTATTTGACTTCTTATGCTTGACTAAATCCAACTCTTTGTTGATTGATGAAAACGGAGTATTTGTTGTCATAACAATCATATCTATTAGAAAAGATTAAAAAAAAAGATTCACAAGTATCTGTCGTATATATGACGCTGGTTTAAATTAAGAATAATATTTCTCTATTCATTTGGCTTCTTGTGCTTGACTAAAGAAACTATTGTCCAATAGGATATATAATTTTATTAAAATAATTCTCCCTCTGTCCCAATTTATATGACACATTTCGCTTTTCGAGAGTCAAATAATTTAAGTTTGATCGAGAATTTGCTCACGAAATCTTCAATTTTTTTAAAATGAAATCTATATATTTGTAAACTACATTAAATGTACTATAAGTTTCAATAATTGATAATTCAAAATATTTAAAAGATATATGAAAAATTTACGATCAAAGATAAACTTGTTTAAATCTCGAAATTCGAAATGTGTCACATAAATTGGAACAGAGGGAGTAATTATTATAATAATACTGACTTGTCATCGACTAGCAATACCTTAAAGAAAGTTCTCTACAATATAAATAATTGTGTACACTACACAAGTTCATCAAAAGGAAAATAATCCAAGAAAATTGCATATCAATATATTTGATGATGGTTCCCAAAATAGTTCAATTTCTCAGTATCTTATATCTCTTTACAGTTACTTTCGCTTCCATGGAGGAAGCAATTGCCCTCCTAAAATGGAAAGCAACTTTCAAGAACCAGACTAATTCCTTATTGACTTCATGGACGCAAAGCTCGAATGCATGTGGGGATTGGTATGGAGTTATGTGCTTAAATGGTAGGGTAAGCAAGTTGGATATTCAAGGTGCTCGTGTCATCGGTACACTCTATGATTTTCCATTTTCGACTCTCCCTTTTCTTGAATATGTTGATCTTAGTGTGAATAATCTCTCTGGAACTATCCCACCTGAAATTAGTAATCTCACTAATCTTGTCTATCTTGACTTGCACACCAATATGATTTCAGGCACAATCCCATCACAAATCGGGTCATTAGCCAAGCTCCAGAACATTAACATCTATGACAACCTTTTAAATGGTTCAATCCCCACCTCATTGAGCAATTTAACCAACTTGTCTATTTTGTCTCTTTATCAGAATAATCTTTCTGGCTCGATTCCTACAGAAATAGGTTATTTAAGGTCTCTTACTTCTCTAGATTTGGGTACTAATTCTCTTAATGGTTCTATTCCTACTTCATTGGGAAATTTGCCCAACTTATCTAGTTTGTTTCTTAATGGGAATCACCTTTCTGGCTTTATTCCTGCTTTATTGGGAAATTTGACCAACCTTTCTATTCTGTATCTTCAGGAGAATAACCTTTCTGGCTCCATTCCTGAAGAAATAGGTTATTTAAGGTCTCTTACTTCTCTAGATTTGGGTACTAATTCTCTTAATGGTTCTATTCCTGCTTCATTGGGAAATTTGACTAGCTTATCTAGTTTGTGTCTCCATGAGAATCACCTTTCTGGCTCTATTCCTAATTCATTGGGAAATTTGACCGGCCTGTCTATTTTGTATCTTCATCAGAATAATCTTTCTGGCTCCATTCCTAAAGAAATAGGTTATTTAAGGTCTCTTAGTCAATTAGTTTTGGCTAAAAATTCTTTAAGTGGTGCTATTCCTGCTTCATTGGGGAATTTGACCAGCCTTTCTAGTATGTATCTTTATCAGAATAACCTTTCTGGCTCCATTCCTGAAGAAATAGGTTACCTAAGGACTCTTAGTTATTTAGATTTCTCTACTAATTTTCTTATTGGTTCTATTCCTACTTCTTTGGGGAATTTGAATGAGTTGTATCTTTTGTCTCTTTATGCTAACAACCTTTCTGGTTCGATTCCAAGTGAGTTGGGGAATATAGGAAGACTTGTTACTATGTTTTTAAATATTAATCAACTCATTGGTTCAATTCCGGATTCCTTTGGCAAATTGAGAAACTTGCAATGGATGTATCTCCACAGCAACAATCTCACTGAGAAAATTCCTTCGTCTTTCTGCAATTTGATGAAATTGGAAGTGGTGTATTTGGGGAGAAACAACTTGACGGGAGAAATTCCGCAATGTCTAGTTAATATCAGTGGACTCCAGGTATTGAAAATAGAATATAATAATATCAATGAAGATATCCCTTCGTCTATTTGCAATCTAACATCACTAAGGATTTTAGATTTGGGTAGAAACAATTTGAAGGGAGCAATTCCACAATGTTTTGGCAATCTGGGTGGTCTTGAGGTTTTTGATATCCACCAAAACAATCTTTATGGGAATCTTCCAGAAATTTTTAGCAATGGAAGTGTACTCAGAAGCTTAGACTTGCATGACAATGAATTAGAAGGAAAAATCCCCCGATCTTTAGCCAATTGCAAAAACTTGGAAATTCTTGATTTAGGAGACAATCACTTTAGCGACACATTCCCAATATGGTTTGAAACTTTGCCAAATCTGAAAGTTTTAAGCTTGAGATCGAACAAATTGCATGGACCAATTAGAGCTTTAAGTAATGGAAATATGTTTTCTGAGCTTCGAATCATAGATCTTTCTTATAATGCTTTCACAGGAAACTTGTCGACTAGTCTGTTTCAAAAATTGAAAGCCATGAGGACAATTGATCAAACAGCAAAGGTACCAACATATCTTGGTAAATCTGGAGAGAGAGATTACAATGATTCTGTAACAGTTTCAACGAAGGGAATGGAGTATGAATTGGATAGAATTTCGACACTTTTCAAGACTATCGATCTTTCAAGTAACAAATTTGAAGGACATATTCCAAGTAGTTTGGGAGATCTCATTGCACTTCGGGTGCTAAATTTGTCTCATAACAGATTGCAAGGTAATATACCATCATCACTTGAAAGTTTATCTTTAGTCGAATCATTGGATCTTTCATTCAACCAGCTTTCAGGAGAGATACCACGACAACTTGCTGCTCTTACATTTCTTTCATTCTTAAATCTCTCTCACAATCATCTCCAAGGATGCATTCCTCAAGGACATCAATTTGATACATTTAAAAATAATTCATATGAAGGTAATGATGGATTACGAGGATTCCCAGTTTCGAAAGGTTGTGGAAGTAATTGGACACCAGAGACAAATAATAGCGATTATGAGTCAGATGACGAAGAAAGCAATTCAGAATTTCTAAATGATTTTTGGAAAGCTGCTCTTATGGGATATGGAAGTGGGCTATGTATTGGAGTATCCATTATATATATCATGATCTCAACTGGAAATCTGAAATGGTTTGCAACAATTCTTGAAAAGTTGGAACAAAAAATTATTATGAGACAGATAAGGAAGAAGCAAAGTCAAAGGTAAGTTCTTGTTTGATCTTTAGTTATATCAACAACTAATTGAATGCTCTACCAAAGCATATTTCTCTTTCCAAAATCAATTAGTAGAAGCAATAGTAAGACTTAACTTTCTCTTTGAGTAAAAATAAAAATCAGATAATATAAATAAACAAATTTGAACATGCAGGTGCTTGGAGGAACATTTGGTGGAATGCTCATGAGAAATGTAATGTTATGAACTTTGATGATATATGAAGTTTATGTAAGATATTAATGTATTCATAAATGTTGTGTGTATTGGATGAAATGTATGCATTTCTTGATACAAGTATGAGAATTTGTATCAGTTATAGGTGTGTATTATTAATTTCACGAATTTTTATGTACTATTAATACAAAAGGTTAACGCATGTACATGCATTAGATTGATTAATGACATAATAACCCTTCAAAATCCTATCAAAACATTTTCCATTTTCCAAAGCTAAAGAGTGTGGAGGGTATTACTATAAGCAAATATATTTTTTTGTTGAAGATCAGATCTGCAATGCATTTTATTAATTATTAATACATCAAACCAAAACTAGATAAGAAATAATCTCAGTATATTAATGTAAGTATTACTTAATTAATACAAGCATTATGAATACATGCATTACTAATACACTTTATTCAGCATTATTCTTATACATCCTATCAAATGATCCTAGAGTATATAACAAATGCTTACCAAACAAGATACTAAATTACTAATAATAAACAAAACTAATACATGCATTGTTTTTTCTAATATACTCTATCAAACGACATGGAAATTTTGTGTCTTGCTTGTTTTCTTTTATTTTTTGGACTAGAAAAACAATTATGTGCCAAACTTGAAGTTTCCCATAAGATTTGGGCATTGACTTGAGGATGACAACTTTTTCCAAACCTTGAATTGATTGATTATTTGATATGAATTGATTGATTATTTTATATGAATAAATTGTACGATAAGTCATTTATTTTAATAGAAGAAAGGAATAATTATTTGATATGTATATGGAGAATAATTATTTTCCATACCTAATTTCTCTTTGAATTTTTATGTACTATTAATACAAAAGTTAACACATGTACATGCATTAGTTTGATTATTTGATATGTATATGGAGAATAATTATTTTCCATACCTAATATCTCTTTGAAATATCAACAGCAAGACTAGTAAAATTTAAAGAAATGTGTTTAGTATTTTAGACGTTAGAAAAAAGGAGATGATTGGATGCAATTTCTAACCACTTTATAGCCGTTAGAAAAAGAAGATAATTAGTACTTTTAGCTAAAATAAATTATTTTGCATAGTTTAAAAGTATTTATTTTAAAACTGCGATTATTTCTAATATCGGCATGTACATGTTTTCATAGTTTTTTCTTAATTTCAGAACTCTTTTATATAAACATGGGACTCAGGCAACTCTCAGTTCCAACTATTACCATAGTTGGGGAGAGAGTTCGGAGCCAAAAAGGGTATAAACTGATCAAAACTTTTAAAAGGGCAAACAATTTAAGGATGAAACCAAAGGGGCAATATTGGTGTTACCGCATTAACAGCGTCAAAGTTATAGGATAAGGCTCATGACAAAACGAGTCTTACAAGGCTCATGACAAAATGAGCCTTACAAGGGTCAAGCCGTCATGCGCCTTCCGTAATGACCCGGTTGGTCATTTTTGGAAAGTTTCATGAATTTATCATTTTGCCCCTCCCGATGTCAACCCCGAGCCTTTTGTGATTGAGTTTGAAAAGTTATCTTTGAACGTTGAGTTAAAAGTTGAGAATTGGTAAGTTTGTGAGTTTTAAAGGCTAAGTTGTTAAGAAAGTGAATTTTGGGTCATTTGGAGTTTCGAGTGTCGGAATGAAATTTCATCGATTCCATCCATCTCGGAATGTGGAACCAAGCTGTGAGAGTTGTCTGTTTCAATTTCTGAGTCTTTTTGAGGATTTGAGGTTCTAAGTTGTGAAATTGTGGAAATTTAGTCTTTGGATTGATTTTGGTCAACATTCGGGGTCCGGATGCTCGAATCGGAATTCTGAGAGTTCCGTTCGATTCAGGGAATGATTTTAGGCCTAGGTGAGATCTTGGTTGATTTTTGAGAGATCCCGAGCTTGTTTTACCCATTTCAGGCGTGAATTAATTTCTTGTGGTTTTCAAGGATGTCGGGTGAAGGAGACCTCGAATTCGTGTTTTGACAATTCCATTGAGTCTAGAACGTCGAGTACAATTGATTTGCATATGTGGTTTGTGTGTACATGATTACGAACAAATCCTAAGGGTCCTTTCAAAGTTTGATAGTTAGCTGTGTCACGACCCAGGGGTACACCCGAGATGTAACAAGGCGTACGAGACCCGAGAGGCCTCATACAATCCCCTTAGCATATCATAACATAAAGTGATAGAAAATGGTAAAGAAATTTAAAACATTTTCAATAACATCAAAGTTTTATAAAACGAAGCGAAAGTCTTTAACATTGTCTCAAACCATCTAATACTTGAAAGACTTACGGGCACAGCCCATACAAATGTTCTAAACATAAAAGAAAGACTTAAAGGAAAGGTGGTCAAATCCTCGATGCTATGAGGGCTCACCAAATTTTCACTTGCTTGCTCTACTATGAACCTAGCCACGATGATGGAAGTCAATATTGTCGGACCCTACATTTAATAAGAATGTAGGCAACAATATGCGTTAGTACAAAAATGTACTAAATATGATGGCTAGCATAAATCATCAACATAAGAATAACATAGGCATTAGTCAACATAAGACATATACCATAATCATAAGAGATAACAACATAAGTCATAAGCATATTCAATGCACATAAATCATCATATCATAAGAGGAACAGTTCTCAAGTAACCTCAACTTGTTCTTACTCAATTCATAGGTCATCCACCTCTAGTCATTCATATCAAGGAAGGCAACTCAAGCAACAATCCATGCTAATATAACATCATACAAGTAAACCTCATATCAAAACATACTTACAATACTTCCTTGAAGTACCCTTGTTTCATCATAAACATGCTACTTTGATTAGGGACTTGTCCCTCTTTAGTCATTCTTACTATTCATGGAAGAGTATCTCTCTACTAGTCCAAGACACATCATCACTCATGAATGGTTACGATTTACCGATTCAAGGCTATCAAGGAAAAATACATCATCGTGCTAGACCAAGCTATCATAGAAATCATCCTCTCATGCAAGTCCAAGCTACTCAAGGAAGGGTACTATTGCTCAATTCAAGTTATCATGAAGTGGTATGGCTTCACCAGGTCAAGCTATCATGCAAACATTCTATTATTCTAGTCCAAGCTAACCTTTGAAAGGGTATGATATATCAATCCAAGGCTATCCATAAGATCTACTACTCAAGCTACTATGCATGGTTTTGTCTTACCAAGTCAAGTTATTCATGAAGGGATATCATATCACTACTTCAAGCTATCATAGTTCATACATGATTTGATTCATTTTAGGTGAGCAAACCTTTAAACCTAGAATCATTCTATGTGATAAAACATTTCACATATACAATCATACATACATAATATATATATAGGTCATGTGGGTAAATCATTCCACAACAATACTATATACAAATCAACATGCATAAGCTTTACTCTCAAAACCCTAATCATCATAATTCATCGATTAAGCTTTACTCTCAAAGCCCTACTAGTCATACCCATCATATTAGCTTTTATTCTAAAAGCCCTAACAATCATCATTCATCATGCATGCCTTAGTCTCAAGAAAATCCTAATCTCAGGCCTTACAATTCATAATTCATCATACATACTTGATCTTAATCAATTCATGTCTATAAGCTTTACTCTTGAGCAATTCATATTTATATGCTTCAATCTAAAGCAATCTATTATGTAAATCATCAATCTTACAAGATTACATCTAAGTCCTCAATTTCCCCTTTCATGACATAAAACCCAATTTCATCAATTCTAGGTTGGAACAAGGATTAGGCATGGGTATATGTAAATTCATCCTAAATACATGCAATTATATCAATTCAATCATAAACAATCATAATCCACTCAATTGGATCAATACCATAACCCACAACATTGAAAGAAACCCTAACTAGAATTGGGGAATTTTTCTTCAAATTGTGGAATTCTAGGGGGCTCCGTGGATGAAAGGATTTCATGGATGAATAAGTCATCATACCTTGATTACAAAACCTACCAAGATTGAAAGAATGGAGACTTGACTTGACCTACCTTGAACCCTCTTCTTCTTCTTCTTCAACTTTCTAAAGAGAGAATTAATTAAGAGGAACCCAATTCTTTTGGTGAGTTTGAATTAATGACTTGAATGACTTAGATTATGGGTCTAAAGTACTTATATAGGTGGTTTAGACTAGGGTAAGACGACACCACATAAATCTAACTAAATTCGTAAAGGACCCTTGTGTCCCCAAACTAATCATCGAGTAACCAACCATGAGACCACGTTGACGGGCCGTGGATGGGCCTACGGTCCGTCCTGGTCAAGCGTGGTTTGGTTAAGAGACTTTTATGTCCACCTACGACACCTCCAACCACTGGGCGTAGGTCTAGCCGTGGTTCTGCCTTAGGCAGTGTTTGTGGTGTCCACCTACGGGGTGTGGATCAAACCACTGGCTGTGGTTGGCCCTTGTGGATGACACCTGGGATTTTTAAAATCCTTTAAGCTTCTCTCTTTGTATACGGGTTGTTACAGGCTTATTCTTTTCTGTTGTGTTCTGGTGCACCCTCCTCGTTCGTGAAGCTTGTGCCCGCGTTCTCGGAGAGGAGAGGGTGACAACCCGTGTTCATAGAGTCTCGATTGCGTTTACAGGAGGTCAATGCATTTACCTCCGCAGTTGTGGAAGACCTGTCGCATTCATGGAAATCTAGATCATTAAAATCCACATTTGCGGGCAAGGGTCTACGTTCACGGAGGACCCCTGGTAGTAATTAAAACCAAATTTCAGGGTTTCTTTCCCATTTTCCATTGTTGGTGTTTTGAGAACTCGGTAGAGGCAATTTCAAGTGGATTTTTTAAGATAACATTTTTGGGTAACGTTTCTTAACTCTAAATTTTTGATTACCCATTATTATTATTATTATTATTATTATTATTATTATTATTGAGTTTATTATGAGTTTAAATCAAGATTTTGGGTTGATAAATTGGAGGGTTCTCCATTGAACTTGAGTTATTGAGTAAAAGTGAGTTTGTAAACTGATTTTAGGTCTTTTTTTCCGAAATGGGTTTCACTAATGATTTCCTAAAGCCTTAAGTAATGTTTTCAAGTATTAAATTTCGGATTCAAACCTTAATTTTAAATTGGATTTGTGTTGATTGACCCACTTTTCAAGAGGATTGATATGGGTATTGTTGTTTTCAGAAATTTATTATAAATACTTGCTTGATCATATATTGTGTAGATTTGAAAGTGATTCGGAAGGGAAAGACTCAACTAGTGGAGTGATTGTTTATTGATTTAAGGTAAGTGATCTCTAAAAACTTGTATTCTAGTTGAATTCATATGTTTCCTTTGTTGCTTGTGTGTCGGGAGTAATGGAAATGAGGTGAAGGTTTTAATTGTCCACATGATGTATCTAAATGAATACAAAGTGGTTGAAATGAAAAGGTCTATGTGATGATGTAACACCCCAAAATCTAGTAGGCTAAACTAGGGTCAAGTGTGTGGGGAAGCAAGCCATGGAAGAGGGCAAGGGCCTGTGACACTTAGAATTTTGTTAAAGAGAACATTTTCTTATTTTCCAACTTGGCGAAGTGAAGTCCTATCGCCCAAGCGACTTGACGATTAGCCAAGTGGAACCCCATTCGCCTATATGTGACACTTAGAATTTTGTTAAAGAGAATATTTCCTTATTTTCCAACTTGGCGAAGTGAAGTCCTATCGCCCAAGCGACTTGACGATTAGCTAAGTGGAACCCCATTCGCCTAAGGGGTAGTCTCCAAGGCCCAAGCTACTGGAACTTTGAGCGAGCCAGGTCGGGGTTCGCCAACTAGTAGGCGCATCACCAAGTCTTCCTCCTCCATCTCCTAGTAGCCTGCTCTATGGAGGGAGCTACTGGAACTGTAGGCGATGCCAAAGGTTCATTTGGTGAGCTTCAGCGCGCAGTAGTCTTGGGTGTTTAGGTTGGGGTCTTAAATATCTTTCAAGGTTTTCTTAAAACTATACTACGTTGTTTTAACATAAAAAAGTATATAAGCATTCTATTCCCAAAATTAAGTCATTCTCTCAAGAACCAAAAAGAAAAACCCAAAAGCTCTTCTCTAAAATATTTCTCTCTCTAGAACTTGAAGAAGAAGAAAGAGTTCAAGCTAGGATCAAGGTCAAGTCTCCAATCCTTAAGCATTTGTGGGCTGTGTAGTCAAGGTCTGATAGCTTTTCATCCATGGAGTTCCCTAGTTTTCCCCAATTGTGAAGATGAAATCCCCAATTTTAGTTAGGGTTTCTTCCAATGTTGTGGGTATTGATGAATGTTGATCCGATTGAGTGGATAATGATTTTTTATGATTGAATTGATAGTAAATCATGTTTTTAGGATGAATTTACATGTACCCATGTCTAGAAAGATGAAATTCAAGTAAGTGGGTTTTATGCCATGAAAGGGGAAATTGAGGGCTTAGATGTAATCTTCTAAGATTGATGAATTACATTATAGATTGCTTGAGATTAGAGCACATAGATATGAATTGCTTAAGAGTAAAGCCTATAGACATAAATTGATTAGATTAAAGCTAATAGGATGAATTATGATTGGTAGTGCTTGAGATTAAGCCTATATGAGGATATATGATTAGAATTTCTTAAGAATGAAACATATGATTAGAATGTCTTGAGATCTAGGCATACATGATGATTATGAGAAGTAGGTTTTGAGAGTAAGGCTTGTAGTTATAAATGTGGAATTTCTAGGGCTTTGAGAGTAAGGAAAATATAATGAACTATGAATGTTAATGCTTTGAGAGTGAAACTTATATGTATGTTGATTTGTATATGGTATTGTTGTGGAAGTACTTTACCCACATGACCTATATTATGAATGTATGAGCTTATGCAGTCTTATAGAACCTATGAAAATAATTTAAGAACACTTTGAGAGTAAAGTGTAAATGATTATGCTATTGATGTTGTGTTGCTTGAAAGGACATTCTCATGAACACATAATGAACATGGTGTGAAAGGATTTCTCACATAATGAAGATTCTAGGTTTAAAGGTTTGCTCATCTAAAATGAATCTAAGAGTAAAAGTGATCATGAATGGCGACAAGTGCTCACGCATGATCTAATAAGCTTTCATAATGAACTAAGATATACTTAAAGAAGTATCTCGTAGTGCTCAAAGGCTTCATATAAGAACTATGTTAGCTTGAAGTAGTGATATGATAACCCTTCATGAATAGCTTGACTTGGTAAGACAAGATCATGCATGGTAGCTTGAGATAGTAGAACTCATAGATAGCCTTGGATTGAGAAATTGTACCCTTCCAGTGTAGCTTGAACTAGCATAATAAAATGCTTGCATGATAGCTCGACTTGGTGAGGCCACATCATTTCATGATAGCTTGGATTGAGCAATAGTACCCTTCCTTGAGTAGCTTGGACTTTCATGAGAGTGTACTTTCCATGATAGCTTGGTCTACCATAGTAAGGTTCTTTTCCTTGATAGCCTTGAATTGGTAAATTGTAACCATTCATAAGTAATAATGTATTGTGGACTAGTAAAGAGATACTCTTCTATGATTAGTATGAATATGAGGGACAAGTCCCTAATCAAAGTAGCATGTTTATGATCAATCAAGATTACTTCAAGGAAGTATTGTAAGTATGTTCCAATATGAGATTGCTTGTATGATGTTAGCTTAGCTTGGATTGTTGCTTGAGTTGTCTTCCTTGATATGCTTGACTAAAGGTGAATGTTTGCTTGTCTATGAGAAATAAGCTATGGATGAGATCAAAAGGTGATGAATATGAATGAGGGCCAAAGGTGGTTTGCTTAGTGTGGGTGAGATTTATGGGGTCTTATCCATGCATTGCACAAAGAATATGCTTTGAGGTTACTTATGAAGTGTTTCTCTTGTATTATGTTGATCTAGATGCATTGATTATGCCTATGACTATGTTGTTTTCTCTTATGTTTATAGCATATGTCTTATGATGATGTTTCTTATGTTTATGGTATATGTATTGCATTGGCTAATGCCTACATTATGCTTATGTTGATGATTTATGATAGCCATCATATTTAGTACATCTTTGTACTAGCACATACTCTTGCCTACATTCTTATCAAATGTAGGGTCCGGCGATATTGACTTCCATCCTCGTGGCTAGGATCTTAGTAGAGCAAGCAAGTGAAGATTTGGTGAGACCTCATAGCATTGAGGGATTGATCACCTTTCCTTTTATGTCATTCTCTTATGTTTAGACTTTTGTATGGGTTGTGTCCCTAAGACTTTCATGTATTATATGGTTTGAGACAATATTAAAGACTTCCGTTTCATTTTATGAGACTTTGATTGTATTCTAAAATGTTTTAAATTTTTGTATTTTTCTATTATCTTATGTTATGAAAGCTAAGTGGCTTGTATGAGGTCCTTCGGGGTCTTGTACGCCATGTTACGTATAGGGGTACCCCTGGGTAGTGACAGATGAACATAATGATGTAAATTGCCTTATTGTTCCCTTATTGATTGATTGATGAAATGCTTGAAAGCATGAATGTGGACTTGAATTGTGTAATTTGTTGTCTCTTCTATGTGGTGTGATATTGCTTGGGTGCATTGATCGTTGAACATAGTGAGGAGACATTTTGAGGATTATTATGCCGAGGTATTTGTCGGCAAGTGCTATTATGCCGAGGTCTTTGTCGATCAGTGTTATTAGGCCGAGGTCATTTTCAATGAGTGTCTATGATACCGAGGTCTTTGCCGGTGAGTGCTATTATGCCAAGGTCATTTCCAACAAGGGTTATAAAGCCGATGGGAAATTGTTCCAGCGAGAGGTTGACTATCGTGACTTGATGCATTTGATGTTTATGGGTGACTTGGTTGTTAATTGTAATTGATATACTTGTTGTGTGTGTGATTGAACTACTTGACTTTGAGATTGACTTACTTGATTCGCTTAATTGTTGAATTGTGGCTATCAGACTGTCAATATTGATCCTTGTGAGCCATGTATCGTAGAATTTCTAGGTTAGGCTGATTTTTGTGCATGTTGTAGTTTGAGGAGGTTCGGTTGGAGAGTCAGGGGTATTAGTTTTCTAGCTAGTTGCTTTGCTTAGTAGGTTGCTTGTTTACTGTGTGGTTGGTACTCACCCTGTGCTTCTACACTTGTGTAGGTTCCGAGCCCGAACCCGTGTGATCTCTTTCTTCTTCTCTTGATCTCAAGGCTTATCAAAGACTTGAAGAGGTAGTTGTCATTCGAGGGGCCCTCTTTTCCTTTTCTTACACTTTTTCTATTTGAGAAACAAAGATTGAGACTTGTATTTATTTCTTAATTCCGCACTTATGTATTTAGTGGCTTGTACACGTGACTGTCAGATTTTGGGGGTTTTAATAGAAGAATAAGTTTTCCGCCTAATCTTGTTCTTGTTTTCTATATTTTCACATTTTTCTTTCGTTTTCGTTTGGGTTGAGGCTGACTTGCCTTGGTGGGAATAGACAAGTACTCATCACGTCCATTTTTGGGTTGTGACACCTTCCCTTTTTAAAAAGGCGGTTGAATTCAAAAAAATAATCTTTTTCATTATTTATTTAATCATTATGTTGTTGTGTTTTTGTGTCTATTTTTTTTCTATTTTCACTATTTATATGTAATAAAAATGTAAGTGATAGGGTCAAGTTTAATAGTTTTTTATATAACTTGATAATATTGAGGACAAAATATAGAGATATGAAAAAAATAAAAAGGAATTTTTTTTTTTTTTTATCTTATTATGTCAACAAAAATAACACGCAATTGTAATATCAAAAATTTCTTTGAATTTTTTAGTAAATATTATCACTGAAAAATAGTAGAAAATTGTCAAATATTCTTACTTTTATTTGTCCATTATTTGTAAGTTACACTACTTTTTTTACTTTGACTTTTTACTTTTCACTTTTAACTATCAAGATTATTTTTTAAAAAAATACTCATAATATGAATATTGTATAGTCAACCCATTAGAGTCTTTAAGCATATTTCTCTATTAACTGCTTAATTGGCCTTTTTTTTTCTTTGTTGATTAATCTTACATTAATTTGATCCAGAAGTTCATAGTGCATTTTAAGGTTAAAACTTAAAAATAAAGGAAAGAGGAAGGTGAAAGAATGAGAATTGATGTGATAGAAAAAAACACTTTACTAATTCCCATGAATAGAAAATTACGTGTGTCGATAGTAAGCAGAAAAAGCAAAAAGCAATTTTGAGAATTTTTTTTAGAAGAAAAAGAGGAAAGAATATAAAATTGCTTTTTATATTTTCTACTCATCTTTTAATCGAAACTTGTAAAACATGAGAAAAAGAGCATAAATTGTTTGAGGTAAATGTCTTAAAAAGGCATATAGGGAGAGTCACTATATTACCCAAAGATTTTCTACTCATCTTTTAATCGATATTACAACCCATAAAGTATTTTTGAATTTTAACGCTTTTATTGATAGAGTATGACACTGAAAACAAGCCTATGGTATATCTTATATGCTATATTGTTCTATTCATGATATGACCAAAAATATGAGGGGGCATCTCTTTTGAAATGAGGACACAAAGATGGTAAAAACTTGGTGGATTATTCAATTTCTTCGCTTAATAATATAATATATTACGTTGAGAGTTGGTTCAAGAGGCTATGCCGCCTTGATAGAATTATATTGTTTTGAATTGAGAAACGCACTTTGTATTGAGAGTTACTTCAATTTTTAAATTGTGTGGTGATTTATGTAGGAGCAAATAAAGGCGAACTCATGATTTGAAAACTTTGGGTGCACCAATATAACCTTAGCTCAAATATGAGCTCTAAGATAACTGGAAAAATAAAAACAATAAAACAACATTATAGCACAATGGATACTTTTCATGAGACATGGTTAATTATATCCTAATTTATATCAATTTCTCAAAATAGATATGCATCTATACATATTATTGAGATTATAATGTATAATGTATATGTATGTATGTATAGTGCAGCATTGTATAGTACAGCTGGTAGTTAGTTAGAAGATTCCATTTTCAGTTAGTTTGTTACACTGTAAGTCTGTAAGTATTAGTTTTGCATTTCCTCTATAAATACTCATTGGATCAATACAACCAAAGCCAAGCTTTGCATTTTACACAAAAAGTTTCTTTCTTCTTCATTAGTGCATCTCCAACCCTACACTCTATTTTACTCTCCAAATATAGAGTTTTCTATTTTTTCAGACAACCAACTCCAACCCTATTCTCTATTTTACTCTCTCAAAAAGAATTTTTTTCTCTCCCCTCAATATTATATTATTATTTCTATTTCATTTTTATTTTCTTATTTAATATAAATCCTTTATTTTTCCCAATAATTACTTTATATAATTTTCATGTGATATAAAATTTTATTTTTTCAATTTTTTTATTTAATATAAAATTATATTTTATTCTAAATTTGTAAATAACATAAATTGCAAGAAAGTATTATATAATATACAAATTAATGGACAAATTCAAATAAACGTGAAATACAATTACATAAATACTCAATTTTGAAATTATTATGTTGCTCCCATTACCCATAAATGCTCTATTAATGCATTAAGGAGTTCAAAATGAGCATTTTTGTCCTTAATTTTTTTATATCTTGCTAAAAATTGTTCAAATCGGAGATTTTCATCTACCACCAATTATGTTGTTGGAGTTGGAGCCTCTACGACATCTTGAATTGGTGCATTAGGATCACGTTCATCCTCAATTATCATGTTGTGTAGTATAATACATGTAGTCACTATATCATGTAGCACTTCCTTTCTCCAAAAACGTGACGGTCTTGCAATAATTGCAAAACATGATTGCAAAACTCCGAATACACGTTCAACATCTTTTCGGCATGATTCTTGTTTTATCGCGAATTAATTATTATGTTATGTATTGTATTTTATCTTGTATTTAAATTATTATGTTATGCGTTGTATTGTTATCTTGTATTTAAATCATCATATTATGTATTGTATTTTCAAACTAAAATTTTCATAGTATCATTTTAATTTTGTGTATTCTTTATAGTGAAAATTAATAATAAAATCAAATTATATTATTGACGAAAATTAGAAAAAATTAAAATACTATTAATTCTGGATGAAAGTAGTATATATTAAATAATATATTTTAAAAATATTATATTACATTTAAAAATAATTGTGAATATTAGATATTTAATTAATGACATTATATGTAAAATAATATATTAATTAGAAGTAATAAAAATAATAATAAAATAATCAAAAAATGAAATAGAGAGGGTAAATAGTAGTTCTCCAAATTTGGAGAACTACTATTCACCTCTCTAAATATGAAGAATAGAGAGTGATATAGAGGTGGGTTGGAGTGCCCATTCTCTATTTTACTCTCCAAATATAGAGAATGGAGAGTGAAATAGAGGTGGATTGGAGAAGGTCTTACTGATAATAACTGCTTGTATTCAAAGCTTCCATTGTTGTTGAGTGATTTCAAGGTTTCACTGTTGTGATTTTGACATGGTATCAGAGCAATCTCGATTCTGAGGTGTTCGTTTTCCAGATCAAATCATTCTCTATTTTTTGTTGTAGTCTTCGATCTAAAATTCCTCTTTCTTACTGAGAAATAGCGGTTCCAGATGATTCTGCTCAGTCAAGTGATTCAATCGTTCCCTCAATTGATTCCAACCATCCCTTGTACATGCATTCATCTGATAATTCGGGTGCTATGTTGGTATCAGTACTTTTTGCCAATTTTGGTTATCGATCATGGAGGAGGAGTGTTCTATGATCAATGTCAGTAAAGATCAAATTGAAATTTATTAATGAAGAATGTCGGTGACCCAAAAGTACTGATCCAACCTATAGGCAATGGGAAATGTGTGATGACATTGTCACATCATGGACTCTTAACTCCTTATCGAAGGAAATCGTTGATAGCGTTGAGTATGTTGTGGATTCAGCAGAGCTATGGAGAGAATTGGAGGACAGGTATGAACAAACCAATGGAACGAAGTTGTATCAAATCCAAAAAGAGATCAATAATACGTCTCAAGGATCACTGGACATAACTGGGTATTATACCAAATTGAAGAAATTGTGGGAAGATCTTAGTACTCTGAGTGCCAAAGCTAATTGCACATGTGATTGCACTTGTGGAGCCAAGGCAATTGTTCACAAGGATGAGCAGGACCGACGTTTGATTCAGTTCCTTATGTGACTCAATGAAGTCTATACAGTAATGCGAGGAAGCATACTCATGATGAATCATTTTCCATCCATGGCAAAAGCTTTTTCCTTGTTGGTTCAGGATGAACAACAAAGGGAAATTAAGCCAGCCAATCTTCCAAACTTGGAGTCTGCTGCGTTACATGTTGGTACCAGCAAATCCTCCAATTACAGGAAAAATTACACTACCACTAATTCCAAGCCCTCTCTGCAGTACAAAGATAAATTATGTGATTATTGCAAGAGATCTGGTCATTTCATTGAGAAGTGTTATCAACTTCATGGTTATCCATCCAATTCAAACTAATGTTATCCATCCAATTCAAACCAATCCTTCAACCAATCTTCTAATCCAAATTCTAATAAACCAATTCCAAATCAGAGAAACAATAACTACCAAGGCTCTAATAAGAGATTTAACAATTTTTTAGGAGGACATAATCCACAGGGCATTAGATTCAAAGGTAATGGAAATAGGGCAGTAGCAAATGTTCATTGCGCCCAAGATTCAAGGAATGGGAAGAGATCTGCAGATAACTCTAACCATGAGGAGATGTACAGTGTGAATCTTACCAAAGATCAATATGGTCAAGTACAGGAGATGCTTCAACATTTTCAGGGAGAGCATGGTGATGATGGCAGCTCAATGCTGACTTTGCAGGTACTATAGTGAAAGCTGGCGAAAAGCATAGAGCGTGCGTGCTACGCTCTCGCCCTCCTTCCATCCGCGAAGCTGAGGCGGGAGAAAAAGCGCACCTCCTCTATTGATTTTGGGAAACTATCATGTGAATGTTTCAAAAATAAGTCTGACTCATAGATACTAGATTCTGGAGCATCAAACCACATGACCTTCAACATATCCTTACTGCACAATATTATCACACTCCCATATCCAATATTAGTAGTATTTCCAAATGGATATAAGGTTAATGTAACACAAATTGGTAGTGTGACATTATCTCCTATGACTAGTTTGAAAAAGGTTCTCTTTGTTCAATCTTTCAAACACAACTTAATCTCTAGTCATACCATGAATTCACATTCAAATTGCACTGTCAGTTTCAACAAAATTTCTTGCAGCATGCAGGGCTCTTTAATGAAGAGGCCTCTGGTGATTGATAGGGCAAAAGATGGGCTCTATTTTCTATGTCCTAAATGTGTCTAGAGTTCCAGTTCTCCACACCCATCTAGTTCATTGTTTCCGAAAAACACAACTTCATCTAGCAATTTAAATTACTGAAATTCTTGTAAACCTCATGTTGGAGATGATAGTTCTTGTTTGAAAGATCATAAATGTACACATTACCCTGAAAAGGGGACTTTGAGAAATAAAGATTTTGTTGCCAAGTCTCATGTTTCTTCTTGTTCTACTTCTCCTTCTCATTTGCATAGTACAACTTCTAATCCTCATACACATGCTAGAAATGATGCAAATGTTTTGTGGCACAACAGGTTGGGACATGTCCCTTTTATCAAAATGAAAGGCATTTCCACTATTCCTGCTAATTTTTTACCACATCAACCTTTTATGTGTTCAGTGTGTCCTATGGCAAGACAAGAAAGGCCTCCCTTCAAAACAAGAACCTCTTTTACCTCTTTCATTTTTGAATTGATACATGTAGATTTATGGGGTCCATACCACACACCCACACATGACCATTTTAAGTATTTTATAACAATAGTAGATGAGTTCAGTAGATCTACATGGACCACATTGTTGAGCTCTAAGAACAATGCTCTACAAACATTAAAAAAAATTGTTTCCATGATAGAGAATCAGTTTATCACCACTATGAAGTCAGTCAGGACAGACAATGGTTTAGAGTTTGTCAATTCAGAAACAACTCTTTTCTTTCAAACAAAAGGTATCCTCCATCAGAAAACATGTCCATACACACCACAAAAGAATGGTATGGTGGAAAGAAAACACAAACACCTTCTTGAAACTGCTAGAGCACTTTTATTCCAATCTAAACTCCCTATAAAGTACTGGGGGGACTGTCTTTTGTGTGCCACATACACAATCAATAGACTTCCCTCAACTATGTTGAAAAATAAGTCCCTTTATGAAGCATTGTATCACAAAAAGCCTATTTATTCTCATATGAGAAGTTTTGGGTGCTTATGTTATCCTACTATTCCAATACCCCACAGATCAAAATTTGAACCTAGAACTACACCTCACATTTTCATTGGATATCCTTTTGAAACTAAAGGGTACAAGGTCCTTAACCTGTCCATAAAAAGGATACATGTATCTAGGGATGTTTTCTATGAACATATTTTTCCTTTTCATACAAATCCAACTCATTTAACTCCTTCATCTGTGTTGCATTCTGTTCCTTTTGTTGATATTTTTTATCACACTAATAGTCCCAAGTCCTAACACATACAATTCTCAAACTAATCTAGGAGAATCACTTGTCACATGCAATTTGCCATCTGAACCTATAATTCATTCACATTTATCATCCACACTTTCTCATATATCTGAACCATCTAATGCTCCAGATAATGTTGCACCTTTCATTGATGCAGCTGTTCAACCTAGAAGATCTACTAGAACACTAAAACCCCTCACCCATATGACTGACTATGTTCTCTCCATCCCACAACTAATCACCCAAATCCACTTCACTTCAGGCTCTTTTTACCAACCATCACTACTTAGCCCACACTGCCCTTCATCCTAACAGTCAGACTTTTATTAGAAATATTTGCATTGACAGGGAACTATCATCATACAAGGAAGCAACTATTGATCTTGCATGGCAACATGCCATGACTTAAGAATTTGATGCTTTGCATTCCAATCATACTTGGGATTTAGTTTCACTACCGCATGGAAAGAAAGCTATTGGATGTAAATGGGTATATAAAGTGAAGCACAAAGTTGATGGGGCATTGAGAGACTAAAGGTCAGGCTTGTAGTTAAGGGTTACACACAATAGGATGGTATTGACTATACTGAAACTTTTTCTCCAATAGTAAAGATGACCACAGTTAGAGCCTTACTCATCACAATTGTCAAACAATGTTGGCTCTTTATCAATTGGATGTAAATAATACATTTCTGCATAAAGATTTGGATGTAGAAGTTTATATGGAAGTGTCACCTTGACTTGCAGTCTCATCTTCCACCTTAGTATGCAAGTTGAACAAGTATTTATATGGACTCAAGCAAACCAATAGGCAGTGGTTTTCCAAGCTCACTGAGGCTCTTTGTTCAATAGGCTACACTCATTCCATGTTCTACAAGAAGAAAGGCACTTCTGCAGTCTATGTAGCTGTCTATATTGAGGATATAGTGTTGACAGGAACACACACAACTGAGATAGATGATCGAAAACTGTACCTGGACAAGAGGTTCAAGATCAAGGACTTGGGGTTGCTCAATTATTTCTTAGGTATGGAAGTCTTACATACAGAAGGGGGAATTATCATCTCACAGAGAAAATTTGTTCTTGACCTGCTCAAGGACTATGATTGCCTACACTGCAGTCCATTGTCCTCCCCACTTGTTCCTACTGTTAAACTAAGAGCAAATGAAGGAACTGCATTAAGTGACATCACATACTACAGGAAATTGATTAGAAAGCTTAATTTTCTGTCCAATACAAGAATTGATATTGCATTTAGTGTACATCACTTGAGCCAGTTTATGCAAGATCCTAGAAAACCCCACATACATGCTGCTTTTTATTTACTAAGATTCCTGAAGTCTGATCCAACATTAGGATTGTTTCTCTCAAAGGATGCAGACTTCATCATTAAAGGGTACTGTGATTCAGACTGGGCTTCATGCCCTGACTCTAGTAAATCAGTGAGTGGTTACCTGGTTCTAGTTGGAGGTAGCTCTATAAGTTGGAAGTCAAAGAAATAAGAAACCATCTCACTATTATCTGCTGAGGTTGAGTATAGGTCCTTGAGAAAAGTGGTAGGAGAACTAGAATGGTTAAGCATATTACTTGGTGAACTGAATGTGCCTTTCCCAAGGCCAATCCAAGTGTTTTATGACAGTCAATCTGCAGTACATATAACCAAGAACCCTGTTTTTCATAAAAGGACCAAACATATCAAAGTGTATTGCCACTATGTGAGAAAAGTCCTACATAAGAGTTTGATCTATCCACACCACATTGCAACTCATGATCAACTTGCTGATATATTGACCAAGGCCCTGATTGGAATCAAACATTCATCCATCCTTGACAAGTTGGCAGTGTTATTCCCACCACCAACTTGGGGGGAGGGGGGGAAGGTATTGAGATTATAATGTATAATGTATATGTATGTATGTATGTATGTAGAGTGCAACATTGTATAGTACAGCTGGTAGTTAGTTAGAAGATTCCCTTTTCAGTTAGTTTGTTACACTATAAGTCTGTAAGTATTAGTTTTGTATTTCCTGTATAAATACTCATTGGATCAATACAACCAAAGCCAAGCTTTGCATTTTACACAAACAGTTTCTTGCTTCTTCATTACTGATAATAATTGCTTGTATTCAAAGCTTTCATTGTTGTTGAGTGATTTTAAGGTTTCACTGTTGTGATTTTGACACAAATTATTTTTTCGAAGTTAATGGGTGCACGTGCACCCCACCCTATAAGGTGGGTCCGCCTCTGGGAGCAAACCTATTTGATTTGGGTAGTGAGGTGGGTGCTATATTAGTTTGTGCGTCTAGATAGTTGTTCATGGATGAAAAAAAATTAGAGTGTAATAATGTTGTGCGTATTTACACTCATTTTAATCATATTTTTTTTATTATAATTTATTTTAAGGATAATCTAACTTAATACTTTTGATTTATGTCCATTTTCATGTTTTGAAGCTGATATAATGTGCTTTAATGTGCGCATTATAGATGAAATATACAAGAATTTGATCAAGTATAGGCCAAAAAGAGAGAAACCTTGCAAAGTCCAAATTTGACCCCCCCCCCCAAATTTTTGCACCATGCATAAGGCAAATCAGACAAGCAAAAGGGGCTCATCGCGCTCGGTCCATGAGGTGGCACAAACATGAGCAAAATTTTGCCCTTTTCTAGTCCGACTTGGTGAATCCTCTCAGATATTTTTAAATATTATAAATACTCATTCTTAGTTATTTTTAGAAGAGAAAATTTCAAAAATAGCAAAAATAATAGACATAATAAGGCTCTATAGTTATAGTTTCGGTAATTGCGCTCCATAACTATAGTTTTGTTTGCTAGGGAACCTGCGGTTTGTATATTTCGCTTGCCCGTAGGTATATTTCTCTTGCAAATATACAAACATGGTAAGCATATATACAAATGGAGGCTGCAGTTTGTATATTTTGCTTGCCCGTTTGTATATTTTATTTGTGAATATACAAACAGTATATATAAATTTTGTATTTATACATTTAGAAATGTTTCAAAACTTCATTTGTATATTTCGCTTGCCAATACACAAACAGGGTAATCTATGATGATTTTTTCATGAATCATATACAAATACCTAAGGTAAGCATATACAAATTCTGAATTTATACCATCAGAAAATGAATTATACATATTCTGGATTTATACAATCAGGGACAGAATTATATAAATTTTGGATTTATACAATCAAGGACAAAATTATATAAATTCTGGATTTATACAATTAGAAACCGAAAAGCAAAATTTCGCGAAATTGTATATCGTGAAAACTGTACTTATAAAAATGTATATAATATGTGTATACTATATAATACAACTATTGTAAACAAAAAATTGTTGGCTCATAAGTGCACACACTAGTGTACATGGGTAGCTTATGTAATATAGCAATTGTAAACATTTGGAGGTCGAATCCCGCATGGACTTGTGACTGAAAAATATTTAAGAGAAACTATAACTACACCGTTAACAAATGTTTTTCTAGAAGAATTGGTTTGTTTTGTTTGTTACTTTTAATTGCAAAGTTTAAATAATTAATTATCACTAAGTAAACGATTCACAAGGTTTGATTAACTCAGTAAGAGACAAATTTCATTGCTATGTCACTTTTATGCAATTGTGTTGAGTCTATGCTTTCATTGTCATACAAACAATTATCGAGTCGTTCGGGGCCTATCTAGTATGGTTCAAGAAGTGTTACGTGACAAGATTTTGTTGAAATTTTTTGTTTTTTATATAAATAAAAAGAATGTTTTAGCACTAATATTGCTAATGAGATGAGATTATTTTCAAAACGAAAATTTATTCAGAAAAAGTTTAAATATTTTTTTATTTTACTTTTTGGAAAAGATATAATAGTATACGTTAATTTTGTTGTGTGGCTTGCAATGCGCTATTAGAGTTATTAATTCACAGGATTAATATTATGTTTATGGTATCTCAACCCTCTAATCTTCTAATCATGTATTCTCATAACTATGTTGCAAAATTGCTAGTGATGATATGATAGTAACAAAAACACATTTATATCTCACGTATGTGAACTAAATAGAGAAATATGTATATTTCTATCCTAACCGCAAATCATCCCTCGAAATGGATCCTACTCTATTTGACCTTCATTCTAACTCAACTTTCTTTTCTCTCAAGTTCCGTAAAAGAATATACATTTATCCTACTAATCGCAAAGCAATAAGATATATTTGTAGCCTTGTTTGCATAAGATTATTATTTTCTATACATGACTTATTCTAGGACTCTTACGTGATTTGTAAGTAAATATGACAGTTTCAATATAATATGATATTATTAGAAAACCTTTCAATATGAACTCTGAATGTTGGCGTTAGTGATTTTCTTTTCTTTTTTCTTACTTTATTGAGAGATTGGATTTGGTCTTGAACAAGAAAAAATAAAAAAAATTATTTTTTTACACGAATTGACACGGCCAGCCGATATAATGTCAATTCAGATTTCACGATGAAAATAATCTTTTATAATCATATTGTTTATTTAGAAAAAAAAATGATCTTTTCAAATCTCTTATATAAAACAAAATCTCTCGTAAAAAAAAAAACATAAAACAAAAAAAAAATTGTAAAGGGATACAAAAGCATTTTCCCGATCCCATTAAAGACAATTTATATCTTTAGACAAATTAAATTAAATAAAAAATTAGGAGAGACCATGTCTTTGTTTAGGCAAGATATGGACAATCTAATAGAGACAAGACAGAATATGACAATAACAAATTAATAATTATATGCCATTGACTAGCAAGACCTTAAAGAAATGTTTTCTGCATTATACATGTATGCAAAAGTTCATCTAAACAAACAAATAAATCAAACAAAATTTCTATTCAGTATTTGATGATGGTTCCCAAAATATTTTCAATATTTCAGTTTCTCAATTTCTTATGTCTCTTTACAATACAGTTACTTTTGCTTCCACTGAGGAAGCAATTGCCCTCAAGAAATGTGTTTAGTATTTAAAAAGTGAGAAAAAAAGAAAATTTATAGGCTGTGTTTCCATTCAACTAAGGAGTAGTAGTCTTTGGTGTAGAAAAATAGAAGTTGATCAATCATATACAGTGTATTCT
Organism: Solanum piurae; assembly: GCA_029582685.1. Classification (NCBI taxonomy): domain Eukaryota; kingdom Viridiplantae; phylum Streptophyta; class Magnoliopsida; order Solanales; family Solanaceae; genus Solanum; species Solanum piurae. Next base: position 11,371 of record JAJOOO010005394.1, on the reverse strand, counting down.
TTAAAATAAAATGTAAATTTTAAAAAAACAATACTAAGTAAAACCTTATCCGCAATTGATGTTTATATCAAATAATAAATTTAAAGACTTTGTGTTGTAGCTTTTTTTGTGGAATAACTTGAGAAACAACAAAATTTCCATTATTCATACATAAATAGTCTTTATCTCGACTTAAATTAGGTGTGTTTTTTGTTCTTTCAAGGACAAGAAAATGAAACTTCAATTAAGTGGAAAGCACTCAAATAGCATTGCCACAACTAGTACTTTTATTAGCTAAAATAAATTATTTGCACAGTACTTTTTTTTTAAAAACAACTTGGATTATTTCTAAATTATTGAATATTATATTGGAATACTGGTCATAAAATTAATATTATATTTTGTGACAAATTCATTAAAATATTATTCTACTTGTAATATTAATGAACTTAAAGAAAAAGTTATAAATACCTAGATTAAAAAATAAATTATATAATAATACAAAGAGGTATTAGATATATGTGATATAACAAGGATAAAATGGACAATGCATAAGATAAATGGAGGAATTTGATTATTATTCAAAGTTGTGGGAGGGGAGTTTGATTTTTAAAATCATATCTATTAGAAAAGATCAATATTTCAAAATTCTTATTATTTTACAGAAGAGTCATGATACTCTATCGTATTTATGACGTTGGACTAATTTGAGAATTATATTTCCCTATTCATTTATCTGACTAAACGAACTATTGACCAATAGGATAATTTTATTTTAAAATAATAATAATAAGACTGACTTGCCATTGACTAGCAATACCTTAAAAAAGATCTCTACAATATAAATAAATGTGTACACTACACAAGTTCATCAAAAGAAAAAAAATCCAAGAAAATAGAATATTATCAATATATTTGATGATGGTTCCCAAAATAGTTCAATTTCTCATTCTCTTATATCTCTTTACGGTTACTTTTGCTTCCATGGAGGAAGAAATTGCCCTCCTAAAATGGAAAGCAACTTTCAAGAATCAGAATAATTCCTTATTGGCTTCAGCCTTCATGGACACAGAATTCAAATGCATGTGAGGATTGGTATGGAATTATGTGCTTAAATGGTAAGGTAAGCAAGTTGGATATTCAAGGTGCTCGTGTCATCGGTACACTCTATGATTTCCATTTTCAACTCTCCCTTTTCTTGAATATGTTGATCTTAGTGTGAATAATCTCTCTGGAACTATACCACCTAAAATTGGTAATCTCACTAAACTTGTCTATCTTGACTTGCACACCAATGTGATTTCAGGCACAATCCCATCACAAATCGGCTCACTAGCCAAGCTCCAAAACATTAACATCTATGACAACCTTCTAAATGGTTCCATTCCTGCCTCATTGAGCAATTGCAAAGAGTTGGAACTTCTTGATTTAGGATACAATCACCTTAACGACACATTTCCAATGTGGCTTGAAACTTTGCCAAAGCTGAAAGTTTTAAGCTTGAGATCGAATAAATTGCAGGGGGAAATTAGAACTTTAAGTGATGAAAATATGTTTTCTGAGCTTCGAATCATAGATCTCTCTTACAATGCCTTCACAGAAAACTTGTCGACTAGTCTGTTTCAAAACTTGAAAGCCATGAGGACAACAAATGAAACAGTGAAGTTACCGACATATCTTGGTAAATTTGGAGAGAGAAATTACAATGATTCTCTAACAGTTACAACCAAGGGATTGGAGTATGAACTGGATAGAATTCCGACAATGTTCATGACTATTGATCTTTCAAGTAACAAATTTGAAGGACATATTCCAAGTAGTCTTGGAGATCTCATTGCACTTCGGGTGCTAAATTTGTCTCATAACATATTGCAAGGTAATTTACCAATATCACTTGAAAATTTATCTTTAGTCGAATCATTGGATCTTTCATTTAACCAGCTTTCGGGAGAGATACCACAACAACTTGTTGCTATGACATTTCTTTCATTATTAAATCTCTCTCACAATCATCTCCAAGGATGCATTCCTCAAGGACATCAATTTGATACATTTTTAAATAATTCATATGAAGGTAATGATGGATTACAAGGATTCCCAGTTTCGAAAGGTTGTGAAAGTAATTGGACACCGGAGACAAATAATAGCGATTATGAGTCAGATGCAGGGTCGACTCAACAACATTGGGGGCCTAAAGCGAAACTAAAGAGAGGGGCCCTAATCTTTTTTTTCATCATATATACTTTTATTTAAATTCTACATTTCTAGCTATTTTAGATGCGAAGTCATCATTATGTATTGTTTTATAATCAATTTGTTTTAATAATTCCTTTTCAAATGATAATATAGCTAATTCATTCAATCTCTCTTGAGACATTGTTGATCTTAAAGAAGATTTAATCAATTTTAATTTCAAAAAAACTTCTTTCGGCTAAAGCAATGGTTACAGGTTCTGTTAACATTCTATAAGCAATATGTGTTTTTGGAAAAGAATCAAGTCTTTTTACTTGATTGAGTATTTTCATTAGATCATTATCTTCTACTTGTATTATTTTTCTTAACACTTTTGATGCAAAAAAATAAATCTAAACCATCAATATGAGAATAACTATTACGTGTTAAAGAAAGTTCAAGGTTAAGACAATATTTTTTTACCTCAACATCTAGTGATCTCAATATTGTACCACTAAATAAGAAATCAAAAATATTTTCATATGCTTCAATTAGTTATAATCTATTTTGAAGTGAAAAAAAAGTTTGATCTACTCTACATATATAAAGAAATCAACTCTAAAAGATTCTTCACGGGACTTTGTGATTTCGCTATCCATATTTTCATCAAATTGTTTCTAATTACGAAACTCAGGTTTATTTTCATCTCATATGCAATTTCCTTAGTAGAAATAATAACACTCACCGTACATATAAATTTTTTTAAAAAAATAACATATATAAGTAATTGTTTTTTAAAAATGGGCCCCCCAAAATATATGGGGCCCCAAGCGATGACTTTAGTGTCCCTGATCAGATGATGAAGAAAGCAATTCCGAATTTCTAAATGATTTTTGGAAAGCTGCTCTTATGGTATATGGAAGTGGGCTATGTATTGGAGTATCCATTATATATATCATGATCTCAACTGGAAATCTGAAATGGCTTTCAACAATTTTTGAAAAGTTGGATCACAAATTAAAATTATTATGCGACAAATAAGGAAGAAGCAAAGTCAAAGGTAAGTTCTTGTTTGATCTTTAGTTATATCAACAACTAATTGAATGCTCTACCAAAGAATATTTCTCTTTCCAAAATCAATTAGTAGAAGCAATAAAAATGAATTAAGTTTTTCAAAATAAAAGTAAGACTTAACTTTCTCTTTGAATAAAAATAAAAATCAGATCATAAATAAACAAATTTGAACGTGCAGGTGCTTGGAGGAACATTTGGTGGAATGCTCATGAGAAATGTAATGTTATGAACTTTGATGATATATCAAGTTTATGTAAGATATTAATGTATTCAATAAATGTTGTGTGTATTGGATGAAATGTATGCATTTCTTGATTCAAGTATGAGAATTTGTATCAGTTATATATTTTATTGTGCATTGAAGTGTGTATTATTAATACCACAATTTTTTATGTACGTTTGGTAGAGTGTATTAGGAAAAATAATGCGTGCATTAGGTGTGTGTATTAGTAATACCTTGTTTGGTACACTTTTTCATGTCATGTATAACTAATGCAAGCACTAGTTATACCATGCATTAGATTGATTAATGACATAATAATTCTTCAAATTCCTATCAAAACATTTTCAATTTCCAAAGCTAAAGAGTGTGGAGGGTATTATTGCAAACAAAATTTTTTTAATTGAAGGTATGCAATGCATTTTATTAATTATTAATACATCAAATCAAAACTACATAAGAAATAATCTCAGTTTATTAATGTAAGTATTACTTAATACAAGCATTATGAATGCATACATTACTAATACACTCTATTAAGCATTATTTATATACATCCTATCAAATGATCCCAGAGTATATAACAAATGCTTACCAAACAAGATACTAAATTATTAATAATAAACAAAACTAATATATGCATTGTTTTTTCTAATACACTCTATCAAATGACATGAAAATTTTGTGTCTTGCTTGTTTTCTTTTATTTTTTGGACAAGAAAAACAATTATGTGCCAAACTTGACGTTTCCCATAAGACTTGGGCATTGACTTGAGGATGACAACTTTTTCCAAACTTCGAATTGATTGATTATTTGATATGAATAAATTGTACGATCAGTCATTTATTTCATAGAAGAAGAAGAAAGATAGAATTTGTGTCCTTCAAATTAAAGAAGCATGTATATGGAGAATAATAATTTTCCATACCTGTTAGGGTTTTGCCCTGATTTTCTTAGCATAATTTAAGATTTATTTTTCCTTAAAGAAAAGATAAAACATTACCATAAATGTTTTTACTTTTCTTGAAAGGAAAATATAATATTCTTTCATATTTGGTTTATTCTCTCCTTTTAGGACTCCTTTTCTAGTAGGAAAGGTTTTAGGACTCTATAAATATAGGTTTGTTTCTTCTAACACAAGAATAATAACATCCACAATGTAGTCGTTTAAGAGTCTTGTTTATGGGGAGATTTTCCCACAACAATTTTAATAATTTTTTTTATTAGTTTTTCATATGTAGGCCAATTGGCTAAACCATATAATAATATTTTGTTTTAGTATAAGTTTTTGTGTCGTCTAATTTATCAATCATATCATGATTTGCAAATTATAAGCTTCCGCATGACGCCCGAATCTCCTTTCTTAACCCAACAAGTGGTATCAGAGCACATGATTCATTGATCCAATGGTTGAACAAGAGGTTGAAGACAGGCTCAAGATGGTTTCAAATCAATTTGTAATCAATTTGACGATAATGAAGAGTTTTGTCAAGCTACATGTGGAGAAGAAGTTTCAACCATATTTTCAACATTCTTGTTGCTGCATCTTTAAAAATAAAAATAAAATATATTTAAACCATTTTTAACCCATATATTTTAAACTTTATTTTTTAACCATGGCAGGCAGCAGTGATGAAGATTTTGTGAAGAACAAGATTATCATACAATGAAGAAGACAGATCAAGCTTTGTCAAGAATATCCAGCCAAAAGGGGAGATTTGTTAGGGTTTTGCCCTGATTTTCTTACCATAATTTAAGATTTATTTTTCCTTAAAGAAAAGACAAAACATTACCATAAATGTTTTTACTTTTCTTGAAAGAAAAATATAATATTCTTTCATATTTGGTTTATTCTCTCCTTTTAGGACTACTTTTCTAGTAGGAAAGGCTTTAGGACTCTATAAATATAGGTTTGTTTCTTCTAACACAAGAATAGTAACATCCATGTAGTCGTTTAAGAGTCTTGTTTATGGGAGATTTTCCCTCAACAATTTTAATAAAAAAATTTATTAGTTTTTCATATGTAGGCCAATTGGCTAAACCATATAATAATATCTTGTTTTAGTATAAGTTTTTGTGTCGTCTAATTTATCAATCATATCATGATTTGCAAATTATAAGCTTTCGCATGACGCTTTAATCAACTTCCTAACCCAACACTAATTTCCCTTTGAAATATCAACAGCAAGACTAGTAAAATAAAGAAATTTGTTTCGTATTTTAGACGTTAGAAAAAAAGAGATGATTGGATGCAATTTCTAACCACTTTATAGCCGTTAGAAAAAGAAGATAATTGGTATTATTTCTAGTATCGGCATGTATATGTTTCCATAGTTTTTTCTTAATTTCAGAACTCTATTATGTAAAAACATGGGCCACAGGAAACTCTCAGTTCCAACTATTAAGGTAGTTGGGGAGAGAGTTCGAAGTCAAAAGAGCAATAAAATTGATAAAAAAAAAAAAAAAAAAGTAAAGGGCAAACAATTTAAGGAAGAAACCAAAGGGGCAATATTGGTGTAACACCGTTAACGGCGTCAAAGTTATGGGATCAAGGGGAAAGTCAAGAGGGGGGGTGAATTAAAATTCCTTTAGTCGACTTCTTGTAATTGTCAGTCGACTCACCTGCACGTTAGTAGAATAGATAAACAATGATAATAATTTGCAGTAAGTAAATCATGTAGAGAGTTTTTATACTGGTTCGAATCACCGATGTGGTGCCTAATCCAGTCCCCTTGGGTTACAAGGGTTTCCTTAAGACCTTTTGAAGAGAGCTTTGGTGGTCCAACGTTTCTGCGATTTGATCATGTCTGATGTGCAAATCAGACTTCTACCTTGACACTACCTCTACTTGTAAACCTACACTAAAATTCTTTCCTTTTCTTTTCTTTTCAATTGTATCACTCACGTGTTTACAAAGCTTTATGAAAGATAAAAGAAAGTTGTTTGATATGCTCAAGTGAAGTTGCGTACTTCACACTTACGTCTAAGGATCGTTTATATATGCATAGACACGTGCTCTTTGTAAGGAAAAACCCAAAGGGTAATTATCTCAATCAAGGGTAATTGAGATATTCCTTGATTGAGGCAATTTGTTGATCCATGTCCATATTAGATATGTGCATGGTAAATGGCTTCTCCATCCTTCTTGGCTTGACTGGCTTGATTCTTTTCTTATCTGGTCAACAGATCTCGATTCTTTGGCTTGATTCACGTCTCTTCCTTTCCTTGATAGCTTGATACTATTTAAGGTTGTGATTTGCTAATCCCTTGATTTCATTTTGTCAATTAGTGAAAGCTTTGATTGAGTTGTTTGCTGATTGGGGTCCATCTGTATATTGATTTTGATTCCTTAGATTTAGGATTTCCTTTCTATTAGTTTCTGTAAGGATCAATCATGTATCTCCTTCCATCTTGGTGGTGTCTGCATTTTTTACTTCCTTTTTTATTTCGTGGCCTGCGAGAAGTGTGAATAATATGTTAAATGTCTATTATCAAAATCAATGAACTTTAAGGAGTTAACAATCTTCCCATTTTTTATAATGGCAACTTGCTTACAATTTTAACAAAAGGTATAGAGAGCCAAAAGCTAAAGGTACTTCCCTAACTATATGTAGGCTTGGTAGCTCACCTGCCTCTGAGATCTTAGAAGACAATGTAGCTCCCTATGTCTTAGAGAAAATTGTAGGAAGTTAACTTCTCCCCCTTTGGCATAATAAAAAAGAACAGACACTAGATATAAATGAACAGATAAAAGCAGATAATGTCACAGCAGTTATGAGGTCAGATAGTCCCCAATAAACAGTGCAAAAAAAATTAGGGACAGACCCCCATTAAAAGTTAGTCCAAAAATAGCAGTTTAAACATAAATACCACAAAGCAGAAGCTAACTATCATCCAAAAAGTACTTGAGGGTGTTGATAATTTTCCCACAAGAGGAGTTGTAGGATCGTTCCACGTTGCGAGAGAGGCTAGAATAAGATGTCTGAACAGTAACTGCAAGATCATTGTTAGAGGAGTTGACTCCATACTTAAGAGAGTCAACTTGCTTAATCAACTTGTTCATATTTGAGATTCCTTCCTGTTTAATCCCTGTCATAGCAATATGCAGCTTATCCACGTCAATACTGGTGTCTTTTTATAGACGAAAGACCTTTTCAACAGAATTGTGAAGAGTCTTCAAGCCACATTCTACTGCTAGAAGCCGAGTCTTGAGCTCATCATTGTCCTATAATAAGATGGCGGTTGAATCTGCAGAGATTTTTGTAGGCTTGGGGTTCTCAGCCCTTGCCTTGACATAATCCTTTTTTACCCACTTATCCTCAACCTGTACATACCCCATACTTGAAAACGTACGAGAGTCATAAGTAGCATTAATAACAATAGAAGTAAACATAGAGAGATCCACAAGATGATCCACCAGAATCCGCGATATAAGTAGTCCGTACGGCAGGCTGGCAGAGGTATTCGTATCTTTGACACTTTCCCACATGTATTCCCTGAACCACACTGCCCAATTAATGCGGTATTTCTTAAGCAAACAATATATAATAAACACATCCCGAGTAGAGATATTACTCAAGGACCCTTTCATGGGAATGAGAGTGGTAGCAACAATATGCGCCAGTATATGATTTTCAAAACACAAAGATAAAGGTCCAAAGTCAGAGATGTTCGAATCTGGTTCAGCCACAGCTCTCTTAGCGCCTTCTTGAGAGACTTCAAAATCATCAGGCCATGTTTCGTTCAAATACGAAACCACACCAAAAAAATTTGTACCAAACACGTCTTCAAAAAGTAGTTCATTAACAATAATGCGATTTCCCAAGAGCAATGTTTCAAACTCACCACTATCAGGAGATAAGCGAAGATTCGCATAGAAGAGTCGAACAGCCTCTTCGAAGAGTTCAAGACCATATAAAGTGAAAAATAGAGATAATTTCTGAACTTTAAGATAAGAGCTTATCGGGAAGTGAAAGTCCTTTAGCTGACTTAGATTAACAACATGGCCATGAACAATTGGTCGAGATTTGAAATTGCCATACCTATGCTTCTACTCGATTCCCTAAAATCGTTGCATGTCTACTTGAAAGAGATATCCCGATGCAAGGAGGCGAGGTTTCTTCGAGGCCTTCTGTTTAGAGGTGGATTCTCTCCTTTTGGAGGATACAGATGGGGAGGCCATGGATCCTTTGGAGGAATCTGAGGAGAGGGAAAGGATGTCCACTTCGAAAGAGCTCGAAGGAAAAGAGGGTTTTCGTGAAGCCATGGAGCGAGGTCTAGTCATGTTTGTTTGAAGAAGAGAGGAGAACAAATAAATTGAGAAGAACAGAGGAAGAAGAATAGTCTTTAGAAAGGAAATGAAGAGTCAGAAAGGACGGGAGATATTGGGAAGCGGAAGAGGCGGTGGCAGACCATAATTAGAGAAAACAAAAAAAAACATTAAACGCATAAGGAAAATAAATTAATTAAAGCAAGTAATAGCAAGGCAAATTCTAAGGAAGCAAAATCGCTCTTCAAGTAAAGGTTTAGTAAAAATATCAGCTAATTGATTTTCATAATCCACAAATTCCAACGAAAAATCACCATTTTCAACATGATCTTGAATAAAATGATGTTTGATATCGATATGTTTCACCCTGGACTGATGCACAATATATTTAGATAAACTAATGACACTGGTATTATCACCAAAAATTGGAATCGCTTCATAAAAAATATCATAATCAAGTAATTGATGCATCATCCATAAAATTTGAGTACCACAACTTCCAACGGCTAAATATTCAGATTCAGTAGTGAATAAAGCAACCGAGGTTTGTTTCTTGCTATGCCATGAAACAAGGGATTATCCCAATATCTGGCATGTTCCACTTGTACTTTTTCGGTCATTTTTGTCACCTGCAAAATCAGCATCTGAGTAGCCAATTAAATCAATATGAGATGAATGAGGGTACCATAGTCCTAATATTGTGGTGCCAATTAAGTAGCGAATAATTCGCTTTATTGCAGTCAGATGTGATTCCTTCGGGGCAGCATGAAATCTTGCATATTTGCACACACTATACATGATGTCTGGTCGACTAGTAGTGAGATATAGTAGTGAACCAACCATTCCTCTATACATTTTTTCATCCACATCTTTCTCGGGTGCATCTGTTTCACGACAAGTGGAAGGACTCATGGGAGTTCCAAAAGCTTTTCCATTTTAGAGTCTAAATTTCTTGATGAGCTTCTTTGTGTAGTTGGCTTGACTAATGAAAGTTTCATTTGTTGACTGCTTGATTTATAGTCTGAGGAAGAATGTGAGTTCTCCCATTAAACTAATTTCAAACTCTCATTGCATTAAATTTGCAAATTCTCACACAAAGAAGGATTAGAACTTTCAAAAATAATATCATCAACATAAATTTGAGCTATAAGAGTATATAGACCAGATCTTTGAATGAAAAGAGTTGTGTCAATTTTTCCCCTTTGAAAATTATTTTGAAGTAAAAAAGTGCTTAATCTTTCCTACCAAGCCTTTGGAGCTTGTTTGAAACCATAAAGAGCTTTGGACAATTTGTAAACAAAATCAGGACATGAAGGATTTTCAAAACCAGGGGGTTGTTTGACAAAAACTTCTTCTTTTATGAAACCATTTAAAAATGCATTTTTTACATCCATTTGAAAGAGTTTAAAACATTTAAAGGATGCATATGCAAGCAAAATTTGAATTGATTCTAACCTTGCCACGGGAGCAAAGGTTTCATCGTAATCAATACCTTCTTGTTGTGAATAACCTTGAGCTACTAACCTTGCTTTGTTGCGAATAACTTTTCCATGTTTCATCCAGATTATTCCGAAACACTCATTTTGTTCCAATTACTGAGCAATTCTTTGGTCTTTTGATAAGAGTCCACACTTGATTTCTTTCGAATTGATCAAGTTCTTCTCTCATTGCTTGTAACCATTGTTGATACCCAATTTTGACCCTCCCCGAATATAAATTAATCATCGAGCTTCTTAAATTTCCAATGATTTGAAATAGTTGACTTTATAAAATTTAAATATTTTCCGAGTCATTTTGAGTAATTTCATTTTTTTTTCTAATAATTTTTAACTAATATATATATATATATATGATATATAATTTTGTATATATTTATTACATTTTATGAATATTCGAAAATCGTCTCAAAATATATTTTAGTTTTACTTTAATAGTTGGTTAATTGATTTAGTTAATTAGTACTTATATTTTCAAGTTATTAGTTTACAATTAAGTTAATTATTTTATCTTATTAAGATTAGGAAGCTCGTTAGTTAATTAATGTTAATTCATCTTCTTTAGCCGAATTTACTAACTAAATCAATTCGGCTATCTCTTAAATTCAATTGGCCATAATTACAATTTATTTGGCCAAATCCTCAATTCAAAACCTAGCCTATTTTTACAAACATAGCCAAACCTTCTACCCCACCTTAAACCCAATTGACCAAAGTTTTGGGCCTTTTTCAGCCGGCCCAGTTCCAATTCAATACCTTCAGCAGCCCACTCTTAACCAACCAAAATTCAAGCCCACTAATTTAATACCAAACAAACCCATTCCACACAATACACACATCATATCCAAACAACAATTCCAAATGACCCAACAACAATCACTACAACAAATTCAATTATCAAGGACAAATAATTTCGTCATTTATAAATTATATTTCGTCACTAAAAATCTTGTGAGACGAAAAATAATTCGTCACTCATTCGTCACTAAATGTGTGTCTCTAAAAGTATACAAAGACGATTTAGTGCTTCGTCACTAAAAGTATTTTATTAACTACAAAAAGAAAAATCGTCCCCAAATGCTTAAACATTTGTGACAAATTCATTTGTCGTAAAAAGTATATTTTTTGTAGATAATAGTATGTTTTGTCACTAAAAAGGT